>CAUYLG010051659.1:0-15707 GCA_963573385.1 Cacajao melanocephalus | reverse complement strand
ACACATTTTTCTCAGTATCACATTACACCTATTTTAAAAGTGACCACATAATTGGAAGTAAATCACTCCTCAGCAATTGCATAGCATTTCACAGGTTTAAATAAAATATTGGTTGGCTGCTTGTTTGTTATTTTCATCCCTTAGTCCTTCCTGTCTCCATAGTTAAGCACAATTATTGGCATAAAAGAGGTTTTTAATACCCATTTTTAGACTGCATTCTAGCCTGGGCAATAGAACAAGAATCCTGTCTCCCTCTTTCTCTTCCTCTTTCTTTCTCTCTTACATTCTTTTTTTTCTTTCTTTCACTCTCACTTTCTTTCCGCTTTTTCTTTCTTTCTTTCAAAATAAAAAAAAAATAAAAATAAAAAACCTAAAGCTGAGAGAGGTTAGCCAGCTATTGCATAAAGCTAAGTGAACAGGATTCAAACTCAGGAATCTTGATCCTTAACTTACCGCTACACTACAGCTACCTCCAAAGAGTCCATACAGACCCAGTGTGTAAGCATGGAGTATACCAGACCCACAGCTTTCTTCTAAGTCCAGGTCAAACATTGTTTTTAGCTGAAAGCCATTCCATACTTAGAGAATTAGGAAGAGATATGCAATCTATAAAGATCAGGACTTCCAATTCTGGTAATGGTGGACTAGACAATTTGGACCAGTCCTTTTACTGAAGACAGCTAGAAAAGTGAGAGCAAAAAAACCTGCTTGAAGGCACTAAGAGCTAACGAAATAATGAAGAATTGCCAGTCTAAGATTTGGGAGAAGGCAAAAATCCAGGGAGGTGAGCCTGTCATTTGGGGTAGCTTTTCCCCTCATGGAGAGTGGAGACTAAGCAGTTGTGACAGATTCAGGAGGCTAAGGGGACAAAAGTTGGAGTCCAAGACTATCAAGATAGGGAGTAAAACTTCTGCACTTTGGGCTTGGACCTTAAAAAAGCACCCTTAGTGCTAAGGATGGACTGGAAGTATACCAGTCCTCCCAGAGACTACAACTCAGCTTTGTATTATCATAGTTCCTGAAATTAAATTAAGGAATCTCCAGGTGGTTGGCAGAAGCAAATATACATCCTCTCTGGAGGCAATAACATCACAATAGGCCTCAAATTATGTTTTTTTACAAATATAATGTCCAACACATAACCAAAGTTAATCAAGAACGCAAGAAGACAGGATGATAAAAACAAAATAATCAGAAACAACAGACAATAGAAAAAACGTCTACGGGGGCTCCAGATATTGGAGTCATCAGACAGACACATAGTTTTAATAACCTTGCTTACTATGTTCAAGAAGGAAAAAACTGCAAGTGTGAGAATTTTGACAGAGAATTTGAAATTATAAGAAAGAACACACAGTTATTTCCAAAGGACCAAATAGAGGTTACAAGTGGTGGCTCACACCTGTGATCCCAGCACCTTGTGGGGAAAGGCAGGTGGATCACTTGAGCTCAGGAATTCAAGATCAGCCTAAGCAACGTGGCAAAATCCCATCTCCACAAAAAACATTTAAAAAATCAGCCAGGCATGGTGTGCACCTGTAGTCCCAGCTACTCAGGAGGCTGAGGTGGGAGGATCACCTGAGCCCACGAGGCTAAGGCTGCAGAGAGCCATGATTGGGCCACTGCACTCCAGTCTGGGCAACAGAGTGAGACCCTGTCTCAAAAAACAACAAAGAGAACCAAACAGAAATTCTAGGACTGAAAAATATAATAGAAATTAAAAATTCAGTAGATGGGCTTAAAAATTCAGTAGATTAACCATAGTTAAAGAGAGAATTAGTAAACTGGAAGAAAGGCTGGGGGGGAAATATTTAGCATGAAGTAGGGAGAAACAAAAGGATGGAAAATAAAGAAAAAAATAGGTAAGAGAGATAGAGGGTACAGTGACAAGGTATGACATAAATATATTGGAGTATCAGAAGGAGAAAAGAGAGAATGAGGCAGAAACAATATTGAAATAAATAGTAACAGAATTTTCCAAAACTGATGAAAGACATCAATTTGCATACTAAAGTCCCATGATCTCCTAGTAGAATACATAAATTGAAATCCATAATTAGAAATATAGTAAATCTAGCTGGGTGCAGTGGCTCACACTCGTAATCCCAGCACTTTGGGAGGCCAAGGGGGGTGGATCATTTGAGGTCAGGAGTTTGAGACCAGTCTGGCCAATATGGTGAAACACTGTCTCTACTAAAAATACAAAAATTAGCCAGGCATGATGGCACACGCCTGTACTCCCAGCTACTCAGAAGGCTGAAGCAGGAGAATCATTTGAACCCTGGAGACAGGATTGCAGTGTGCCAAGACTGTGCCACTGTACTCCAGGCTGGGCAACAGGGTGAGACTCCATTTCAAAAAAGAAGTATAGTAAATCTGCTGAGATCCAAAGATAAAGAGAAATAAGACAGAATATCTTCAAATAAGAAACAATTAGATTGACAACCAACTTCTCAACAGAAACAATGGAATTAAAAAACAGCAGAATGATCTCCTCAAAGAGGTGAAAAGAAACAGCTGCAAGGATAATGGTGCAATAAGACATTTTCAGGCTGGGCGCAGTGACTCACATCCGTAATCCCAGCCCTTTGGGAGGCAAAGGTGGGCGGATCATTTGAGGTCAGGAGTTCAAGACCATCTGGCCAGCGTGGTGAAACCGTGTCTCTACTAAAAATACAAAAATTAGCCAGATGTGGTGGCACACGCCTGTAATCCCAGCTACTCAGGAGACTGAGGCAGGAGAATCACTTGAACCCAGGAGGTGGTGGTTGCAGTGAACCAAGATCACACCACTGCACTCCAGCCTGGGTGACAAAGTGAGACTCTATCTCAAAAAAAAAAAGATATTTTCAGAAAAAAAAAAACAGAATAACAGTGTTCAAGAGCAATAACAAACAAATAGTGGAAGAAATAGAATTAAGGTATTTCGATTTTCTTGTATTGCCTAAGAAAGGGCAGAAAAGTCAAATCATATTAGACTTTGTTAAATCCAGGATGCATATAATAACCTCTATGGTAGCCACTAAAAATATCAGTAAGAGTGCACAATTTCCAGGGGAAAACAGGAGAGGAGAAAAACAACAACAAAGACTTAAAATAGAGGGGACAAATGGAAAGCATAGAGAAAGATGGTAGATCTAAACCCAAACTAACAAGGACTGTTAGGGTATAAACAAATAAAACAGACACATACATACATATTTTTTATAAGAGACACCTGGGGATTAGAAAGGTTAAAAGTCAAAGGATACAAATGAAACAATGTGTAACCATGACTCACCTACGCTGGTAGCACCATCCTAGCATAAGGCCAAATAGACTTTTCAGCAAAAAGTATTACTAGAGATACCAGAAAGGTAAAGTGAGTTTCTATTTTTATGTACCTAATCTCAGAATTATAAGGAGAAATAGACAAGTCCACAATTATAGTTGGAGATTTCAAGACATCCCTCTCAGATACTGATAAAACAAAAAGCTTGTGGGGAGAGGCAGGATGAACAGAACAGACGCTATCAACAAAGCCCAGAGATGATGAGATACATGATGTGTTGGAACGATGCGTAGTCCTGGTGGCTTTGGCAAGAGGCTTAACCTCTTTGAGCTTTAGTTTGCTCATTTGTAAAATGGAAATAAGAACGCCTAGTACACAGTAAGGGCTTCCCAAAGTGAAACTGAGCTAGTGAACTCAGCATCATTCCTGAATTAAAAAGGAGTTCAGAGGCCCTGCCGCTAGTTAGTGCGCCGTGACTGCTTCATGACTGATCTGGGCCCAACGTAGAAAACCACAGTGAAAAGTTTTTTTAAGTAAAAAACTTTTGAGCTGTCTCCAGCTTGAACCTCCCACCGGAAACCTACGGCCTCCACATCTGAGCTGCAGCTAACAGTCAACTTTTGAGAGCTTGCCAATGGTTATCCAACTGGTTTTACTGCCAGAGTTCACTGAGGAGGAAGGCAATAAAAGAAGTGACTTCCTGCTGGCATGCGAGCTTAATTATCCCAAAGTGGGAGAGGAGGCAGATAAAGGCAGGTGGCTTCTTGTGGGTGTGGCCTTAGCCCAGCACTCCCAGAGCTCTGGGCAGACTGTGTTCCGGCTGTTTTGTTTCCACCAGCCACGGTGGCCAAAGAGGAGACAGCTAGAACCAGCTCCGAGTCACTGATGCTGGGGCGTCCAAAGATGCATGACTTCTTCGAGTATTTTGCAGAATGTGAACAAGGCTGATGGTTCCCAAGGCACAGGACTAGAAGGTTTACCAGTGTTGTCTACCTTATAGGACCCCTTCCAAAGGCTCCACCTTCAGAAGATGCTGCTGAGGTTGCCAGGGAAGAATGGAACATGTAAGCCAGGCAGAGAGGGCAATTCAAGTTCCTAGATGGCGGCCCGCACTGGCCACTTTGTAGCCTGGGGAACCTCCCAGCTGTGCCCCAGGAGCTGATCCCACCTGAAGACCTTTGCGCTTGCTGTTCCTTCTCAGAATGCTCTGTGTCTCCCCTGTCCATTGTCTCAATGTCCATGACCTCAACCTAAATGTTATGTTTTAGTAAAGTTTCTCTGGACCCACTCTGTTAAACTACCACTCTTATCTTGTTTTATTTTCTGCATACACTTTTCACAATCTAAAATTAGCTTGTTTGTTGCTTGTTTGTTTTTATTGGCTTTTTTCCTACCAGGCTAAAGACTTGTTCCTTTGCTCCCTCAAAAGTAAGCACAAGGAGAGCAGAAGCCTCATCTTTTGTGTACTGTTGTGTCCTCAGCACCTATCACAGGGTGTGTCAATCATAAAGTGCCAACAAATATGAAATCAATGAAGAAATGAATATAGGAAGACTATTTCAGATGTGAACTTACTCATGGAACCTAATTGACTGAAGAGGTCCAGAAAGAATCCTCATCCCTGCAAAAGTCCCAATGATCCTAAACGTCAGAACCTTGTCTCCAAAATAACATGGCATCCTCTGATTTTATCATTTTCTAGGCTCTTTGTACATTCAGAAAGGATTACGGGGGCTTCTTTCTTCCCCAGCCCACCCTGTACATGCCAGGCAGAGGAGAACTGGCCTTTCAGAATGAAGTCCTCCAGGATTCCCACTTGTTGATTTGCTTGGGCTGATAAGCTCAAATTCGAGTTCTGACTCCATGTGCTCAGGAGCTGGGCACTGAGGTGAGGAGGGAGGAGGAGGGGTTGAGGGAGCAGAGTTGTTGCCCAAGATGTGAATCTTTCTGTTCTCAGAAGAGGACAGGGAGGCTGATAAAAGGGGGAGCAGGTTTCCCATGCCAAGTACAATATGAGAAGGACAAACCAGCTTCACATTTACTCTTGGAAGTATTTCTCCTCCCATTGTGTAACAGTTAGCCTCAAACATTTACCAACCCAGCACAGTTATTTCATCAGGGACCTTTGGTCCAAATAAAGGGGCCAGAGGAAGGAATGGACAGGACATACAACTACCAAAAATGTGAAATGAATCAAATCACAGGCTTTTCTCCAATGACCCAAGGTCCCTAAGGAGTACTCTGTTCTCATTTCACCTCAACTGGCCCCCGTCTCTCCAAACTTCCTAACAAGCTACAGAGTTGTTCCCTGCCTG
Source organism: Cacajao melanocephalus (assembly GCA_963573385.1). Taxonomy (NCBI): domain Eukaryota; kingdom Metazoa; phylum Chordata; class Mammalia; order Primates; family Pitheciidae; genus Cacajao; species Cacajao melanocephalus. Next base: position 10,121 of record CAUYLG010051659.1, on the reverse strand, counting down.
AGTTTCCATCTGCTTCTCTGTGGCTGGAAAAATGGAAAAACACCAGGATATTTCAAAGAGATCAGAACACAGCCAGAGCTGTGTAAGGCGGCACGTACCATCTGACCCAACCAATCAGAGTCTTAGAAACCAACAGAGAGCTAGCAGAGGAGAAAGCCCAGGCCAAATCCCCAGCATCCTGTTTAAGCCACTACCATCTATCATTGCCATTTGCCAGTGACTAAGTGTCTGCTGTGTGGTGGGCTGACAAAGGAGACTGTCCATGACAGGGGCCAGCAGGGAGCTCCGTGACAGAGCTGCAGGAGCACTGGTCGGCGGTAATGCCTTGCCTCAATGTGTGAGCCTGAACAGGTGGCTCTCCCAAAGTGGGCCTCATGTGTGTGAAAGGCAGAATAATGCCCACCGCCACCACCAAAGACATCTATGTCCTGGTCTCCAGAATCTTGAACATGAAAAAGGAAGCATGACTCAGAGGGCAGAGCCAAAAGAAGAGAAGGAAAAGGAACTTTGCAGATGTGACTAAAGTCAAGGACTTTGAGATGAGATTATCTGGATATGCCGGTGGGTGTAACCTAATCACATGGCTGTAACCTGATCATGTGGCCCTTAAAAGTGAAGAAGGCAAAAGAGTGGGTCAGAGAGACGTGACATGAGAAAGACTTGATTTACTGTCACTAGCTTTGAAGATGGAGGAAAGAAGCTATGAGCCAAGGAAGGCAGTGGCCTCTAGAAGCAGCGAATGGCCCTCAGCTCACAGCCAGCAACAAAACAGTGACCTTGGCCCTGTAACCACAGGAACTGAATTCTGCCAACAACTCAAATAAGCAGGAAACTGATTCTCCCCTAGAGCCTCCAGAAAGAAATACAGCCTGATGACACCTTGATTTTATTTTCACAGACCCATATTGGACTTCTGATATGCAAAACTATAATAAATGTGTATAAATGCATCTTTTTAAGCCCCTAAATTTGCGGTAATTGTTATAGCAGCACTAGAAAACAAATACATACTGTATGATCCTGAGAAAGTCACTCTTCCCAGCTGGACCTGGGTTTTATTGTTCATCAGTTGGAATGAATAGGCAGGGTGATCTTGAAAGGTCTGGCCAGCTCTCGAAGACTGACTGCTCTCCTGACATCCAACCTCCCCAACTGCCATGTCTCCAGTTCCAAGATGGTCTTGGGTTGAAGGTTGTTAGAGAAAAAACAGAAAAGAGTAAAAGGAAGAGAAAACTAATCTTTAAAAAGCCCAAAGGTGTTTCCTAAGGCTCCTACTACCTTAGGAAACAAACGGAAAGATTTCCTGTTTTGCCACTTGCTAATTCCTTGATCATACCCAGAAGAATGAATTGGGAAGTCTGGGAGAACTGGAAGAAAGCTCCGGTATCAACTGGTAGGAGTGTCCAGAGCACCGAGTCAAGAAGGAGTCCAAGGACTGATGGTGGGTAAGGAGCAAGGTACTAATGATGAATGTCTGCCTGGGGCAGGGGATTAGTAGTAGAGACTTTTATGCCAGGTTTGTGTCATCATTAATTGAAACTAATTTGAGGACTCCATTTCATTTCCTCTGTCTCTTCTTCTCCCACCTCTGTTTCATTTTTCCGGAATGAATATAGTGGGTCACTAGCAAGAAACATATCCAATCAGCCAATCAGAGTGCAAATCAATAAAATAAGGAAGCTCTAGCTCTATACAACTAAGCAATTTAAAGTATACAGTTCAGATGTTGAATCTGGCTTGCTGTTGTTTAATGGGCCAGGCAATTGTACTTCCAACCAATTCCCCTTCCTAACTACCTACCTCTTTGCCTTTACTGCTAGATGTCTCCATTCTCTCTTGAGGTTCACCTTCTGTTTCTCTAGTGAGTTGGAAGGGTACTAGGTCTCTAGAGATCCACTAGAACAGTGTCTATCAAATTCTCACTTAACTTCCCCCAGGTCACCCCTGAAAGTAAGTGACAGAGGCAAGATCTAAACCTGATACCCCCAATTCCAATGAAGTTCAGAGGATAGGCCCTGGAGCCAGCCTGCTTGCATTCAAATTACAGCTCTGCCACTTACTTTCTGTGGATCATGGGCAAGTTACTCTCTCTGGGCCTGTTTCCTCATCTATAAAATGGAGGTGATGACAGTCCCTCCCTAACAGGATTGTAGTAAAGCCTGAATGAATTAATACAAGTAAAATGCTTAGAGTTATGCCTAACTTACAGTAAGCACTCAGTAAATGACAAGTATGATCATTATAACATCATTCAGCTTACTGGGCCAGTCAGAGTTTGGGAGGACAATACAGGGTGTGGCAATGCCAACATTTACTCCAATAAACTGTGTTTGTGAGTATACATGCCTATTTTTTATGCCAGTGCCACGCGTGGTAGTGTAAGCCCAACCAAGATATCCTCTTTCCTTGAAGGTAGTTCCTTTGTTTGCATGTTTCAATCCATAGAGAAGAAACAGAAGCAGTGTTTAAAGAAAGATTGGAATATGGCTGGGAAAATATCTGAGGCTGTGACTGGTCCTTATCCCCTTGGTCTGTCAACCACAGGCCCCCAGAGTCTCTCATTTGTTTTGTGTCTCTAACACCTCACCACAGCTCAGTGGTTCTCTGGCTGTTCTCTGGGACTCCCCAGACCTTTGGAGGCATGGAGCGTCAGTTCTGAGGTCCGGAGAGGTCAGTGTGTGGAAGACTTCATGAAGCACGACTTGTAACCCCCACAGCATGATTCATAAACCCAGGACAGCTGGGAACAGGAGGTTCCAGTTGGGGCAGGAAAACACTTTTTGATTTTTTTCAGTTGTTACTGCAGAAGCACATGACGTCGTGCCTTGCGTGTGTCTAGAGGACTGCTGTGCCGCCCGCATAACCAAAGAGCATGCCATGCTCAACCACAGACAAACAAACATCTGTTCCACACCCATATCTTCATTTTACAGATGGTGACGGCAAGGCCCAGAGAGGGGAAATGCCTCCATCAAGGTAACTCAGAGGGTCTCCTGACCCCCAAAGAACCGTTCTTCCCCCTCCCACCTCCACCCCATTCAGGCATCCCCAATCCTTCCAAACCAGGTGCCCACTGCAGTGGCACCAGGCATCATAGCATATGTTCAAGGAATCTCTGATACTTGTGTGACTGCGCAGCCTCCACCACCACACCCTGGAGCTTTCAGGACCCTAGTATTCACTACAGACACACAGGAGACAACTCAGCCCCCAGGGCAGCAGGATTCCAGCTGGTCCAGAAGAAACAAGTGCAGCTGCATGAGTAAGAGCGCAGCCTGGCCCTCAATCAGAACAACAATCCCTGAGATTTGAATGGATTTGGGGGTTTACACCTTTCATCCTTTCGTTCAGTGGGTATGTATGGAGCACCTGCTGTTAGCCAGGCCCTGTGCCAAAAGCTGAGGATGCCTCAGAGATGAGGATACACAGGCAGTCCCTACCCTCAAGAAAGTGGCATAGGGGAGAGTAGGAGCAAAAGAACTGGCAACTAGAACAACTACGTCCTCAGGAAAGGGGCAGATAACCCGCAGGAGGGAGAGTGAAGGAAGGCTTCTCTCCAAGATACTCTTCTCACGTCCTTTCTCGTTTGCTTTCTGCACGCAAAACAAAAACAAAAACAAAACAAAAATGTTTTCCCCATTTCTGTGATGGAAAAACAAGGATGGTAAAGCAGCTAGTGACAACCTGGGCTGGAACTCACCACTCCGAACTCCAAACTCCTGGCGCCTTCTACGCGGGGCCTGGAGAAAAGCGGGACAGAGAAGCAGCTGTCTTGAGTCGTGCAAAGACCCAAACCCAGCGCAGCTCCCAAGCAGGTGCTCAGGCCCGGGCGCTGAACCCTGACGCTGGGCCTGGAGAGCCAGGAGGTGGCAGTCCGCCCGAGGAGGCTTCCCGAGAAGGCAAAGGCAGGGGACCCGGAGAGAAGCCTGTCTCCGAGTGCGGCTAGGGCTCCCCACCCAAGCTCCGCCTCCGCCAGGCCCAATATTCTGTGCACGAGGTGGCTCGAACTTAGGGATTGACAGCGGGAGAAAAGGGAGGAGGGGGTGAGGGGAAGAAATGCAAAAGTGATGAAGAGGGAGAAATGGGGGAGGAGAGAGAGGACATCAAGAAGAGCGCTGGGAGCCCCGGGGAAGGGGCCGCACGAGAGCGAGGTCGCGAGTCCGAAAGGATCGGCTCTGCCGAAGTCCCACAAACAACCCGCCGTGGCCCCACTCACCCCAGATCGCGGCGAGTCTGCGGAAAGTTCCCAGGGCAGGGATGGCTCGGTGCTTCTCAGGGTCCCCAGGACCGCACGGGATCTGGAGGCTGGAAGCGACCCCCAAGCCTGGAACCTCGGCTCCAGGCAGCGCCCGGATCTTGCCCCGGCTCCTCCGAGCCCCGGGACGCGCGGCTGGCTCTGGAATGCGCGGCCGCCGTGGACCGCCCCCGGAACGCCCCGGCCCAGGGCCCCAGCACACCCGGCTCAGCTCCTCCTCCAGCGTCCCCTGCGGGCTGCGGGGAGGAAGGAACCTGAGAGGGACAGGAGAGACAGGGTGTCTCGGGCTCCCCTCCCACCTTGCACACACTCGCTGCGTGGCCTTGGACAAGTCACTCGGCTTCTCGGGGATGTACTGAATTGTAAACCGAGAGGGTTGGCCTAAAATGTGTCCTCCAGGACCCTTCCAGCTATAGTCTAGACATGGGAAAGAAAGTCTAGCAAGTGGATTTGGACGGAGGAGCCGGGACTCAGATCCTGCTTTGCAATGTCGGAAGTGTGGGGTCCTTCAGAGGCTTTGCCTCTCTGTTTCATTCTCTGTAAGGTGGGAAAGGTAACACCTGTCTCCCAGCCCTGCTGTGACGATTGGTGTAGAGGACCAGTGTGAAGCTGGTTGGTTCTCTGCCAGAACATGACTTTTAGCATCCTGTTTATTTTGTGATAACAATGAAACAGCCCAACCCAAGGTGATCAACAGCCCATTAGAATCCAGCATCTGAGAGGCTTCCCAGGCCACTGTGGGTGGCCCAGCTTCCACGCAGGACATTGCCAATTCTGCAATCTTCTGTCCCCTCCATGTGATCTATGGAGTGCCATCTCGGCATCAACACTTTTTAATTCACAGACGTTTTCTTTAATCTTACTCTTCTGAAAAAAGGAGCCCATGCCTTGACTATCAGTGAGACCCTGAGCAGTCTTGGAGCCCAGTCACGTTTTGGAGGTTTGAAAAGAGCCATACTGTCTTCCCCAAGCCCAAACTTGCTATGGTGTGGGCCCTGAACTTAGAACTTACTCCCTGCTGTTTCCTCTGATTCAGGGATGAGGTCCGCAGAAATGACCTCTAAATCATCATCAGATACCATCTTCTCAAGCCAAGGACAATGAGGATAAAGGGGATTCACATGAGAAATGATCTGACAAAAACCCTAAGGGCTGTCACCCAACAACATGTTTTATTCAAAAGAGATAATGTGGGATCCTAAAAACAAGGACAACCCAATTCTGAATAGTTTAATACAAAACTCTCATTTAATAGCAAAAAAAAGTTGGAGGACAGTCTTTTTTTAATTTTTTACTTTTTGAGACGGAGTCCCGCTCTGTCACCCAGGCTGGAGTGCAGTGGTGTGATCTTGGCTCACTGCAACAGGAGGACAATCTTAGTACAACGTTTTCCCTGGTTAGTGAAGGGGATGAGAGTTCCTTTGGGTGGACAACTGGTAACTCCATGTGCCCTGCTGTGAACATTGACTTCCCTCTGAGACAAGGGGAAGCTTAGGACTGGAGCCAGCTAAGGCCTAGTCTCCCTTTCCATTTAGCAGTTTATTCGTATCTCTTTAACACTGACTTGCCCTGGGACCCTAAAAGAACCCAGAAATAAAGTTTGAATCCCCATGGGATCATACCACGTTAAGTCAGCTGCCTTGGCTGGACTGATTTTGCTAAGAGAGCACTGAAGGGAAGAATAATGGATGCTGTGTTGGGATGCAGGAGAAGGGAAAATAGCCAGTTTCAGCAATCGAGCTTTTGTTACAGCAAAAGCCAGGGAAGACTCACAACATCCTTGGTCCTCTATTATAACTACTCCAAAGAGAAAACCATCAGGATCTCAAAGAAATAATAGTCTCTCAGAGAGCCCCTGAGAGTGGGGGAAACTCGTACAGAAGCAGCTGTGGTCTAATGACATTGGCTTCCATCAAAACACAGCCTTGGCCAGGCGCAGTGGCTCATGCCTGTAATGCTAGCACTTTGGGAGGCCGAGGCAGGCGGATAACCTGAGGTCAGGAGTTCCAGACCATCCTGGCCAATATGGTGAAACCCTGTATCTACTAAAAATAGAAAAATTAGCTGGGCATGGTGGCAGGCACCTGTAATCCCAGCTACTGGAGAGGCTGAGGCAGAAGAATCACCTGAACCCTGGAGGCAGAGGCTGCAGTGAGCCAAACTGCCCCACTGCACTCCAGCCTAGGTGACAGAGACTCTATATCCAAAAAAGAAACAAACAAACCACTGCCTAAAGGGGCACCCATTAGGATGCAACGCACAGCAAATACCCTCTCTAGGAATCATATCTACACAAGACTTTTTATTTTCATTTTTTACTTGTACAAATATATTTATTTAGTTGTGGGGAATAATATGATATATTGTATTAGAAATCAGAAAACCAAAATTTTGAGTCTGTCATCCAGTAGCTAAAGGATCAGTAATGTCTCCGTTTCCTTACTTGTAAAAACAGTAAAATGAGACCTGTTCCTCACATCTGGTACAGTTACGATGAGTAAAGATTTTATTCATGTATAGCAGATCCCTGAATAATATCCTTCTGTTATAATGTTGATGAGGAAAAACAATAGGTTCTCTGCCGGCACCACTGTCTGTGTGGAGTTTACATATTCTCCCCATGTCTTCCTGGGTTTTCTTCAGGCACCCCGGTCAGTTTCCTCCCACGTCCCAAAGATGTGCATGTCAGGCAAAGTGGTTTGTCTATGTAGTCCCAGTGTGAATGCCTGTGGGTGTGTGTGAGTGTGTTCTGAGATGGGATGGTGTCCTGTCCAGGGCTGATTACTGCCTGGAGCCCTGAGCTGCCAGGACAGGCTCTGGCCACCGGAACTCTAAACTAAAATAAGCAGGTAAATAATTTTCTTCCTTATTTTTACTAATCTTTCTTAAATGTATGTATGGCTCACAATTATTTCAGTGTTCAATATTGGAAGTGTTTTAGTCTTTATTGAGAAGTTCGGTGGTTTTGTTATCAGAAATATGCTACAGGAACTTAACTCTTCTTTATGTCCATTTGTCTATGGTAAAATTGGTTTCCGTCTATATAGCTTCACTTAAAATCAAAGTTTCCAAGGAGGCTGAGTGAAGAATTACTGTATTCCTTTATTCGAAGCTATTTATTCAATATCTCCTACATGTTCTAGGCACTAAGGAAGACAAATTATCTTTCTTTATTGTGCTTACATCGAGTGGGAAAATATTCACAAAAAAATAAGTAGGCAAATAAATAAGCAAAATGATATCAGTTTGTGAAACCATGAAGAACATAAAGCAAGATGATGTGAGAGTGATGAAGAGTGTTTTATCATGGAGATTGTAGTTAATCTGAATTTCCTAAATAGTTTATGTCATCAGTGATTATGTTACTCTGTAATATATCAGCTTAAACGTAATTTCCAAGGTCTCTAATTAACTGAGAATGTAGATTGATACTAGATCAAGGAAACTGGTGAATAATCTTAGCTGCTCAGATAATTTCTAAGAAAGATAGAATGCAAAAACATTGGTCACCAAGCATGGTATTATACACCATTTGCACATCCTTTGCCTCTTATTTTTATATGTTTGAGAGTCGATAAACCTTTGGATTATATTGATGTATATGTTTTATTTTACCACTTAAAGAAATGCAAAAAGGGCTGGCACAGTGGCTCACACCTGTAATCTCAGCCCTTTGGGAGGCTGAGGTGGGTGGATCACTTGAGGCCAGGAGTTTGAGACCATCCTCGCCAACATGGCAAAAGCCTGTCTGTACTAAACATACAAAAATTAGTTGGGGATGGTGGCGCATGCCTGTAATCCTAGCTACTCAGGAGGCCAAGGCACAAGAATTGCTTGAACCTGGGAGGTGGGGGTTGCAGTGAGCTGAGATCGCACCACTCCACTTCAGCCTGCGTAAGAGAGGAAGACTCTGTATCAAGAAAAAAAAAAAAAAAGAAAAAGAAATGCAAAAGGGATGTGTGGCCACAGGAGACATTATAATGATTGCTTTTGACCTATGCTGGCCTGCTAAATGTTTGTATATTTCAAGTCATACTCAGTTACTTGCCTAACATTATCTCTGTGAGGAAATAAAAGAGGAAACAGAAATTGGTTAAAAGTTGTAATTTATATGGGTCATTGAGACTATACTAAGAACTGAAACAGCAAAGAAATAGGAAGGTGCATATACAATTATGAGTGCAGCTTGGCTTATTAAAGGAAAAGTGAGTAAATTTTGTCTGGAAGCAAAATAAATGTACTAGACTGTGAAAGATTAGTAAATATATGTTTGTTTATTTGTTTTGTTGTTTTTGAGACAGAGTCTTGCTGTGTCACCCAGGCTGGAGTGCAGTGGCATGATCTCAGCTCACTGCAGCCTCTGTCTCCCAGGTTCAAGCAATTCTCCTGCCTCAGTCTCCTGAGTAGCTGGGATTACAGGTGTGCACCACCATGCCCAGCTAATTTTTTGTATTTTTTAACAGAGACACGGTTTTGCCATGTTGGTGAGGTTGGTCCTGACGTCAGGTGATCTGCCCACCTCGGCCTCCCAAAGTGCTATGATCCCAGGCATGAGCCACCATGCCCACCCCCTCAATATAGACATATATCTGAATGGGCAAATTGAAGTTTGATGAAAATAACACTTTATTTTCCTTGACTAATAGTACCTGCAAATAATGAGTGTGGAAAGAGACAATGAAATATGTTAAAGTTGTGACTAAACTAGCTCTGCTTTAATGGGCTTACTCATAAAACTTTTAAAAAGGATTGTAAATCCTTTACTGGCAATTGTTATATTAATGCAACAGTAGAATTTAGTTTTCTTTTTCTTTATGTAAAAATGACAAACTAGCTTTAGAATACTCACTTTGTTTTTAACAAGGGATAGTAACAATTATTTCTAATTTCTGTAGAAGATATATATCTAATCAGAATAAATTTCTCCACTTTATGCTGACTTTGTCATGCCCTTGACAACTCAAAAACAAAACAAAACTACAACAAAAGTTCCTCATTTCTGAAATCGCTGAAGTTCCTTACAATTATACCTTTAGTTGTATTTACTGAGTGTATTGTCACTCTGGTTAATAGCTAGCCAAGCTACAATCTTTCATTGTTCCTAGGCATCTATGCTTCTGTCTTACACCAGTGATAATTCTTCTTTGAAAACTCTTTTTAATGTTGCATTCCCATGATCAGTTCCAGAATTTAGAAAAAATGTCATTTTTACATGTGATTTTACATGTCAAACCACAGTTGGTGCTACTTAGATGGCCAAAATACTAAAGATTTAGCATTTTAGCCTCTCATATTATAACACATGATGTGTCGTTCATAAGAAGGATGCAAGAATTAATTAGGTATTTTGATATGCTCTGTATTTCTTTCTTTTTTTTCTTTTTTTGAGACAGAGTCTTACTCTGTTGCCCAGGCTGGAGTGCAGTGGTGCAATCTTGGCTCACTGCAACCTCTGCCTCTGGGGTTCAAATGATTCTACTGCTTCAGTCTCCCAAGTAGCTGGGATTACAAGGGCACCATCACACCCAGCTAATTTTCGTATTTGTAGTAGAGACAGGGTTTCACCATGTTGGCCAGGCTAGTCTCGAACTCCTGGCCTCAGGTGACTGGCTGCCTCGGCCTCCCAAAATACTGGGATTACAGGTGTGTGCCGCTGTGCCTGGCCTGCTCCATATTTCCTAATTGGCTCAATAATGTTGTCAGAATTTCTTTTTTTTTTTTTCTTTTTTTTTTTTTTTGAAAGAAAGAAAAAGAGAGGAAAGAAAGTGAGAGTGAAAGAAAGAAAGAAAAAGAATGTATGAGAGAAAGAAAGAGGAAGAAAAAGAAGGAGAGAGAACAGGATTCTTGTTCTACTGCCCAGGCTAGA
>CAUYLG010051658.1:0-16824 GCA_963573385.1 Cacajao melanocephalus | reverse complement strand
GCTTGGCCCACGCAACTTCCCGCCAATTTAATAAAAAAAATTTTAACGCCCGGCCACAACACCCTTTATCCCTTTTTTTTTTTTTTTTTTTTTTTTTTTTTTTTTTTTTTAACTTTGGCCACTTTGGAAGTCTTGGAAACGCAGCAGAGATGGGACTTCCCTCTGCCTTCATCCTTATGTGAGGATAAAGCAGAACAGAACCTTGAGAATGACCCATGACAGATAAGCTGCCTGAACCACAAATACTCTTTATATTTAAAGTTTTAAGCGACTGAGATTTGGAGTTGTTGCTGCAGCATAACTCAGGCTATCCCGACTGATGAGGACGCCATCTTCATGTAAGTACATATGTCCCTGTCTCATGTAACCTGACTCAGGTCTTTCTACTCATTTCCCCAGATTCCTCACAAAGCTGAATGATTTCCTGCTCTGAAGCCTGTGAGGCATCATTTTTTCAGTTAGAAGTTTTGCCTTGTCACTGGAGTACATATAGCTAGATACCATGATGATAATGGACTTGCTTCCCTTTTAATTTCATGGTAAGCCTCTGACAGAAGTTGCATAGTACTTGTTGTCATAACAACCATGCAACTCAGATTTTCCAAATTAAAGCACACACTTGCTAGCCTCACTATGCCTCAACCAGCTCTGGTGAGGTCAGTATTGTGAACATTGTCAAACCTAGGATTACGTGAACCTTAAGTCCCAGGAAGTGTGGGCAGCCATTAGTCACGGTATTCAACTTTATTAACAAGGTTTTTTGATGCTTAAGAAATCTAAGTGTTCTGGCTGAGCACGGTGGCTCACATCTGTAATCCCAGTACTTTGGGAGGCGGAGGCAGGTGGATTGCCTGAGGTCAAGAGTTCGAGACCAGCCTGGCCAATATGGTGAAACCCTGTTTCTATGAAAAAACACAAAAAAAGTAGCTAGGTGTGGTGGCGTGTGCCTGTAATCCCAGCTAATCTGGAGGCTGAGGCAGGGGAATTCCTTGAACCTGGGAGGTGGAGGTTGCAGTGAACCAAGATGGCACCACTGCACTCTAGCCTGGGCAACAGAGCAGGACTCCATCTCAAAAAAAAAAAAGAAAGAAAGAAAGAAAGAAAGAAATCTAAGTGTTCTGACTTGACTTTACAATTTGTAGACCTTAATTCATATGTCAAATGAAGGTACCTAGTGATGAATTGGAATTTCATTGGAGTTTCACCCAGTATGATTGATATGAAATGAATTTATGACAAGCCGACAATATAAATTAATAAATAATCCACATAATAGTTCATTGTTTCAACTAATGAAAAATCTGGATACTCAATGTAAAAATGTATCTAGATTATAAAATTGGTATCAAATGGATATACAGGATTCGTGGAATCCAGTAGCCATGGAAAGATAGTAGAAGAAAAAGGGCATTGCTACTACTTCTCCATGGAAAAAAAGCTTCTGCCAGGAGCATCTCACTAAGGTCCTTAAAATGCCAGTCTTCTCCCTCCAACCTCTACATAATTTTGTCATACTGTTCTTCTAGTTTGAAATGCCATCGTGTCTCCTCTCTTCTCACCCAAATCCAGGAAATCCCTCCTTAACGGCAAGTTCATGTTTCTCCTCCTCTGTAAAGTCTTCCATGCCAATACTACACTCTTTCGTTTCTTAGCATTTATAATATGGACAGCATATATTTTAGGACTGGACTATAAGTTCTTTAAGGGAAGAGGTCTTACCATATAAATCTTTAATTTCTATACAGCAAGATAACATATTCATTCATTCATTCAAAAGATTGGGCATTTATATCCTGAGTGAGACCCAGACTGACAAAGGCACTAACGTGGAAGAGCTAATGGTCTGATGGGGCTAACAGGAATGGAAACACGTAAATATAGCATGGCAAGTATATAAAAGAGCTAAGGCCGTTTTGTGGCTGCCTGCATTTTACCTGTGTTCCATGCATGGTTCTGTTGCACCAAGGTAGGAACAGCATACAAAGTATGGGACACATAGAGCAGCCTGACAAACATAACTGAGGGATCTTAAAGCCTGAAAGCAAGAGCTGATGAGTGATCAGTGTCAAGAGGATAAAAGCCATCACCAAAAGTTACAGGAAGTCAAGGAAATACACCAGGAAAGGCAGGTCAAGGTGGAAGCAGGTCTGGGAGCTTATCTATACCTGTTCCTGTTACTGTGGCTGCATAACAGATTATTTTCAAACTTTAGTGACTTCAAACAACAAATTTAATTTTGCTTATAAGTCTGCAATTCAGACATGGCTTAGTTGGGATAGCTTGTCTTTGCTCTACTCAATGTCACCTGAGGGGGCTCGAAGGCTGGAAACTGGAATCATCTGAAGGCCCATTTATAAGCCTGGTGGTTAATGCTGGGGAGACTCAAACAGTTGGGGGCTGGAACATTTGGGACTCCTGGAGCTGTCTCTTTGTTGCAACGTGGCCTTTCCAGTGTGGTCTGTCCAGCACGGCACCATCAGGGCAGCCAGGTGTTTTGGTTCCCTATTGCTGCACAGCAAATCCCCACAAACTCAGTGGCTTAAACAATGCACACTCATGTCACAGGTCTCGTGGGTCAAGCTTAAGCCATATCTTTTAACAGGATCTTCTGCTTAGGGTCTCACAAGGCTGCCATTAAGGTATTGGCTGGGCTGCATTCTCATCTGGATACCTAACTGGGGGAAACCTGCTCCTAAGCTTTTTCGGGTGGTTGACAGAATCCATTTTCTTGTGTTGTAAGAGTGAAAGGCCCAGCCTTTGGCTGATTGTCAGCTAGAGGTCATGCTCAGCTTCTGCCCAGATTCAAGGGAATGGAATATAGATCTCACCTTTCGGTGGAAGGAGTATCCATCACCTTATAGGAAAAGCATGTGGGAATAGAATCTACTGGTGTAGTTACCTCTGGATAAGACAATCATCACTTTTTGCCCTCTGTCCACAACAATTCACATCACTACCACTTGAAAAATACATTTTTTTCCTCTCCCTCCGTCTTTGGTTTGTCTACCAAGATATGGTGCAAGCTGCTATATGTTAAGAGTCAAGTAGAAAAGTTTTACTGCTACAATCTGGGAAAAAACATTTCAAAAAGAGGATTTTTCACCTTAGTTGAATTTTGAGATGGGAATCAGTTAGTGCTATATAGGAAGAAGTTTGTTCAATGAGTGATATTCACTTTAGCACATGGTTTGTAAGGTCTGGTATTGCTCTCTGCTTTATTTGTGTCTGTTTTATCTCCCTGGCAAGACTATACACTTTTAGAAAATAGAAACATTGTATTTTGTGTCTTCTGTACTCCTTGAGTAGTGCTAGTCCCAAGGGAAAGACTCAGCTCATTCCTACAAAATACATGAATTCCTCAATTCCTTGAGGCCCCAGCATATAAATTACTGCCAATCCTTGGAAAAGTCTGACTTGAAAAGGCTCTATTTATCAACTCCACAAATCACAGCAGCCCTATACATCAAGAAGCACAGTGTGATTTTCGAGGTATCTGTATGTCCAGTGAAATTTCTTCCTTTTTGAAATGTCTCCACGAGGAGTAGAAGGAAAAAAGAAAAGATAAACATAACAAGGAATCTGACTGTGCTCACACACTTGAATACCTGCAGGGAATATTTAGTCTTGGAAAATATCTTCAAGGACCTCCCTCCTCCCATTCCATCCCATCGCCAAGTGGAAGTAATTTGTAGTTTGAGGAGTTGAGCTTGTAAGGTGGCTTAAAGAAAAATTCCATTTCTTCATTAAAGGAATGTTTAGAGTCTTAGATATATTTAAAGAAGATTTCAAATAAAAGCTAACCAACCCTGAACAGAGCTTTGATGAAAAAAATTTTTCCAGCTGGCGTGGTGGCTTATGCCTATAATCCCAGCTCTTTGGGAGGCTGAGATAGGAGGATTGCTTGAGCCCAGGAGTTTAAGACAAGCCTGGGCAACATGGCAAAACCCCATCTCTTCAAAAAATACAAAAATTAATGAGGTGTGGTAATGTGCATCTGTAGTCTCAGCTACTCAGGAGGCTGAGGTGGGAGGATCACTTGAGCCCAGGAGGTCAAGGCTGCAGTGAGCCTAGGTAGCACCACTGCGCTCCACTCAGCCTGGGTGACAGAGCAAAATCTTGTCTCAAAAAGAATTTTTTTCCTCAATGAATTCTACCTTCTCACTTGTGTTATTTTTTTCCAAACTCACCTCTCCCTAAAGTCACCTCTTCCCAGATGATTACAAAATACCCTCCTGGCTGGACGCAGTGGCTCACACCTATAATCCCAGCATTTTGGAAGTCTGAGGTGGGAGGATTACTTGAGGCCAGGAGTTCGAGATCAGCCTGGTCAATATAGTGAGATCCTGTCTCTACAAAGGAAAAAAAATTAAAGTTAGCAGAGCTTGGTGCTATACACCTGTGTTCCTAGCTACTTCTGAGGCTGAGACAAGAGGATTGCGTCATCCCAGGAGTTCAAGGCTGCGGTGAGCTATGATTGCACCACTGCACTCCAGCTGGGGTGACAGAGTGAGATTCCATCTCTAAAACAAAAACCAAAACAATCGAAATACTCTCCTGTATTTAACCATAAGTTCTCTTCTTTCTTCCTCTTATATTCATACAATCTGCAGTAAGGAAAGAACTTGAATTTTATTCAGGTGAAAGTGGGAATGACTGCAAATTGCTCAAAGCTAGATTCTCAAACTCAAGAGTGTCTAAGAATCATGTAGGCAGCTTGGTAAAAATCACAGGTTCCTTGTCCTGCCCCAAACCCCTGAAGGAGAATGTGTGCATGAAGAGGCTGAAGAATATGTGTTTGCTGTTATTGTTGCCGTTTCTGAGATGGAGTCTCACTCTGTCTCCCAGGCTGGAGTGCAATGGCACGATATCGGCTCACGGAAACCTCTGCCTCCTTGGTTCAAGTGATTCTCCTGCCTCAGCCTCCGGAGTAGCTTGGATTACAGGTGTGTACCACCATGCTCAGCTAATTTTTGTATTTTTAGTAGAAATGGGGTTTTACCATGTTGGCAGGCTGGTCTCAGACTCCTTACCCCAAGTGATCTGCCCGCCTTGGCCTCCCAAAGTGCTAGGATTACAGGCTTGAGCCACAGCACCCAACCAGGAATATGTGTTTTTAATGAGCACTGATCTAAAGGTGGTCTTCTCCGTGTTTTCTCAGGGCCAGCACTAAGTCTGAGGGCAGCAGCTTCCAATGCTGACATAGTTAATTTTCTTTTCCCTCCTCCACATCCCAAGTTTGCCTATGAGAAGAACAGAAAACAAAGGGTAGAGCTAATTGACGAGAATCCTTTCTGCTTTAAAATCTATGATTCTATTAATTATATCTGCCCACAATTCCCAGATGTTCATAGCCTCCCCAAAAGATGGCCTTTTTCTCTTGAAACCAAGCTAGGCAGCTACAGATATGTTCTAAATTTCACAGGCTCTGTTCCCTATGGAAACACTTCTGATTAAACCCAATTCCCAATTCAAATTAAAATTTATCATTAGGGTTGAAATAAAAACGAAAGAGGATGATCTCAAAGTTGCTAATTTTTCTTCCCTCCCGGGGTCCTTAACACCTTTGCGGTTTTGCTAACAACAACATCCTTGCCTCACTCATGTTGCATCCTAGGTAATCTTGGCCGTATAAGTGTCCAGGTGCTAAAAACACTTTTCACTGCTCCTCTGGTCAACAGCTTCTGTGCTGTTCACTATATATGTTACAGCTCCTGCACAATCTCATTGACAGCACTGACCTCAATGGGTCTGACTGTTTCCTATTAGTCCTGTGATACAACAGCTCATTCATTCATTCATTGTGCCAACTATTCAAAGGATGACGAAGGAAGGCTTGAATAGCAGATATGTCTCTGTTCTTCAGCAGTTCATAATTTCTGTATCCATAAGGATGGGGGCATAGTTGGGGACCTACTCCTTTCATTGTGGGTAAAGAATGGGGACAAATAAGAAAGAAAAACTAGGTTCAAGAAATGTGTTAACTGTTTCCATTTATTATATGGATCATTAGTATCATAATGGACTTAGAGCATCAGTTCCATCATTTTGCAGATGATGAAACTGAGACTCAGAGAGATGAAGTAATTTATCCAATATTACACAGTCTATGTCTGCAGCCTCCTAATCCAGGATTCCTTCTGCTATAGCAACAGGCTAAGAAAAGCCAATAATTGGCTTATATTTGCCAGCTATTTTCATCAAAATCTTCCTGGTTACCCAAAGGGAAAAATGGCTTTGTACATTTTATGGTAGGTCAATCTAGAAAAGAAAGATGCTAATCATAACCAACAATAAAACAAGAATGTAATAAACTTTCCAGATTATCTCTTCCAACCATTCCCCTATAGATCTGGGCCACGAGGCCTAGAGGGCTGGAGCCTCAGCTCTCAAGGCTATGTGGGAGAAGCAGAGAGACCAGAACCCAGGATCCCAATCCCTAATGAATGACCACTACCACCCTGCCGCATCTCTGAGAAATATATCTTGGTGCTGACCCAAAATATTCTTAAAAGCTTTGTCACATTTTTTAAATGTCTGTGTGTGTACACCAGTTGCACAATCAATGCTGTGCTTTTATCTGTCATTTTTTGGTCCTCGGTGCTGGTATATCTCAATGGTGACAGGAGTGACAGTCAAGGAAAAATGACTCAAAGATACTTGAAAGTTTCCTAAGAAGATACTCTACATATGAATCGTGTTAGCATTATTTCAGAACACAAGAACCTTTAGCAGATTTCATATTTAATATAATGTCACCACTAGTTCAAAATCTATATATAATAAGTTAGAAAAGGGCACCACTGGTGCTGAAAATGTTGAGGTGAAGAGAACAATGAAGAACACACAATCATCTACAGCCTCCTCACTCAGCGTAGTCAGGAACCAACAGCATTGGCACCACCAATGGGGTTCACCCCAGGCATGCTGAATCAAATCTTTATTTTCACAAATCACTGTGGGCTCGCATGCAGGTAAGGTTTGAGAAGCACAGGTCTAAGGTATTTCTCTATCAGTGAATGGAGCAATAGGCAGAGCAGATGAGAGGCCTAGAAACCCAAAGTTCTGGTGTCCCTTGCACGGCCCTCGGAAATTGTCCCTAACCTCTCTGAGTTGCAGCTTTCTTAAGTATAAACTGAGGTTCTGGTTGAAAAGGCTGTTGTCATAAGCTGCTGGCACAGAGCTTTTTTCAGTCCCATTTGTGTAGGACAGTTTGTGTGATAAGAATTGAATGACATGCATTTCACACATTTGGTATGCTCAATGAATGCTATTAATAAAAATGTGAATCACAAATGTTACTCTCATTTCCTTTCCAGCTCAAGGAAGAAATGGTATGCATTACACAATTCATTGAATGGGGCAGCCTACATCTACTTTGCCTTCTGAGAATATCCTGAGCGTCAGGCCAGTGTTGACCTCACCAGAAATCCTGACTTGGGTTTTGAAAGCAAAATTGTTGCTGTTAAAAAGGTAACATGAGAATTTTCTGTTTCCTCATTACATTGCTTTAGTTCCTCCCTGCCTGAAGCTTCTTTAATCTGCAGGCTTTGGGCACCACCTTTAAAGTTTTGACTCACGTTATCCATCCCAAAGTAAATAATGACTAAGGTGGTGGCAAAGTCAACACATTCTTTGAAAGACAATTAATCTGGGTGTTGAATGAAATCAGATGCCAGGAATATATACATTATTGTTTCAATGCTATTATACAACAGGGCTTAGAAGAATTCCTTTCTCCAGGTAACATCTACCCCCATACCAGTTACTCTGGGTAAGGAAAGGCATCTATGTTTGGCAAGGACTGAGGAATACTTGACTTCATAAATCAATAACTATTCTTAAAGCTGCTATTGACCTCTGATCTGCAAATCTGTCAGCAAAGAGAGATTATGGTTAACTATACTGCTAGTAAAATGCAAACCTGTTGGTTAAACATTTGCTGAAAGCCCTGCTAGTGACCCCTGTTAAAGTGAACCAAATTTGGCCATGTGTTCTTGCAACGTTCTGGAACATCAGAGAAAAATAACTGCTTGAATCAACACATCTTAGCTCCTGGAGAGCTAAGAGATTTCTCTGGGCAGGAGGATTGGCAGGGATCATTCCTTTCTCTGTTTCTCTCTTCTACCACTGGGCCCGAGCTAGTGGGATCTGTTAGGGAGTTTTTGAATAATGATGACTGTTCTCAATCCTTTTGAATATTCTCAAAATTAATTTATTTTCAAGAGTGCTTCTATCCCACACAAAGAAAAGATGCAGGAATATTTCTTCTTATTTCTTTATCTCCCTCAATGCTTATCATGGTGTTTGGCACATAGTAGGTCTCAAATACTTTAAACATGAACAAAGCTTTTTTTCCACTGTGCTAAAACGATCCACTGAACAAGCATCTACTTGAACACTTACCGTATTGAATTATGTGGTTTATTTGCATGGCTGTTTCACTTATTTTTATTTTAATATTTTGAGATAGAGTCTTGCTCTGTCACCCATGCTGGAGTGCAGTGGCACGATCATAGATTACTGTAATTGCAAACTCTTTAGCTTAAGTGATCCTCCCACCTCAGCCTCCCAAAGTGTTGGGATTACAGGTATGAGCCACCATGCCCAGTCAGCTATTTCCGTTTCTGTGCTATGTCTTTTAAAAGAAAGATTCTTTGTCTTATTCATCACTGTTTCTCTATCAGTTGGTATAGAACCCAAGGGTTGTGGGCTTGGTTTGTCCTTTCTGGGTAAGTGGGGTAGCAGATGATAGCAGGAAAACCCTTAGAGATGGACTTAACAACCTCTTCTTTAAAACTATAAGTGCAGTAGGACCTTGACTAAAAGAGTAAGGTTCAGAATTTCCTCATAAAAGGTTCAGCTACATGTTAAAAGGAGAATTGGATTCCAAAGTTTAAAGTGATTATATTAAAGCCTTTATTAATATTTTCTGTGTTCACTGAAGGAAAATGAGCAGCTGAGAGCATACTAAATAAGAAGATACCAATGATGCATTACACATCTTTAATTAGTGCTAATGCGTGCTATGTAATTAATCCAATTTAGCATCCCTTCTTCACTGAAACATCTCTCTTCCCTGCAGTCTCCACAGAATGGTATAAATGTGCTCTGATTTCCTGCAAATAAGGCACTTTCACTTCCTAACAGTGGTTCCCTGTCATGTAAATGCTTGCCACCTTCTGTTCTTATGAGCTGGGACTGGTCCCCTGGGTCATCTACAGGAGACCCAGATGATTTGGAGTAACTTTGGTTTCCTTTAGTTGGCCTAGCTCAGAAGACACATCTCAAGTTCCTTTTCTGAGATTCAGGATTATGCAGATTCAGCTCCATCCCTGCTAACTTAAAAGTCCAACTACAGAGGCCACCCATTTCCTACTCCCATCTCGGTTCCTACCTCGTAGTAGACACCAGAGTTTGCTCCAACTCCTGGCTTCACTTTCCTTCAATATAATTAGCCCCACATAAATGCCCTTCTTTATTTTCTAACACTAGTTCCCATTCTGAGGGTTGTAAATGGTCTCAGTTCAAATTGCCCCTCTTTCGTAATATTTTGAGTTGAGCTATTAACCAATCACTATCCTTTGTTCTTTAAAACCCAGGCAATATAACATGACAGTTGATGACATAGTGAATTGCTCTTTTGAGCATGGCCTTCAGATAATACAGTATACAAAGTTGAGCAGTGACTATCTTTTGGATATGGTAGTTAATAAAAAATCACTTCCATGCTTCAGAATGCAAAGCGATGTGCGTATTGCATTATATACTCTGCTAAGATAAAAAAGAAGATGAAATTTACCTCAAAATGTATCCAGGAAGAATGATAAAAGAACAAAAATGACTATAGAAGAAGAAAATAGCAGAGTCTATATCGAGGAATAAATTTGCTATAATCAATCTCACATGAAACAAAAATGAATGTACATTAATTGTTTCTTAAGAGAAACTAGCTACCCTTAGTATCAGCAAGGAAATCTCAAAGTAAGACCTTGGGCAAGTTACTTAACCCATTACTGCTCTGTTTGCTCCTCTGTAAATGACAACAATAATAGCACCTAGCTCCAAGAACTGTGGTGAAGAATATATGAAATGGCAAATGTGAAGTGCTTAGAATGCTGCCTGGCACATAGTAAGCACTCATCTTGGCTTGACTTCCACTTCTTCTACCTGCAATAAGCCCCTCACCACTGTCAGCTGCTCTGACTTGTCACTCTATTTTCCTTCTTGGCTTTTTGCCACAGTTGAACTTAAATAATGATCTCTGCAGCTATTATAGAACACCTGTCTTTCCAGCTGGACTGTAATCTTCAGGAAACAGAGACCATGATTGTCTTTTTTTTTTTTTTTTTTCAGATGGAGTATTGCTCTGTCGCCCAGGATGGTGTGCAGTGGGGCAATCTCGGATCACTGCACTTCTGCTTCCAGATTCAAGCAATTCTCCTGTCTTGCCTCAGCCTCCTGAGTTGCTGGGATTACAGGTATCCACCACCACGCCTGGCTAATTTTTGTACTTTTAGTACAAAAATGGGGTTTCACCATGTTGGCCAGGCTGGTCTCCATCTCTTGACCTCATGATCCACTGGCCTCAGCCTCCCAAGGTGCTGAGATTACAGGTGTGAGCCACCATGCCTGGCCTGTGACTGTCTTATTCAACCTTGTATCCTAGTTTCTTCATGTATAATACGTGTTAGGTACTCAACAAATATTTGCTGAATGAGTGGTTTTGTATTTCTACATTTTAAATAGAGCACAAGCAGATTGTGGATTATCTTTAGATGAAGAGGGCTCAGAGGGGGATTCCTAAGCACATAAGTTCTGGAATTGGGTCAGGTGCAAAGATACTAAGCTTTTATATCTCAGTGTTCTTTTCTATAAAATGGGGACAACAATAACACCTACTCATAGGTGTCCAGTTAACAACTTGCCCAAGGTCTCATTTGAGATTTCCTTGCTGGTACTAAGGCTAGCTAGAGGTTTTGACTGCCTTCCTGGTGAAAACAACCAAGAAAATACTGGATTAAATTATATAGTTTAAATAACAGGTTAAATAAGATAAACTATAAAGCAGTTAATATAGTACCCAGCATGTGGTAAGAACTCAATAAATGCTAGCTGGGCCTGGCAATCTGGCTGACACCTGTAATCCCAGCACTTTGGGAGGCTGAGGTGGGTGGATCACCTGAGGTCAGGAGTTTGAGACCAGCATGGCCAACATGGCGAAACCCCATTCTTACCAAAGTACAAAAATTAGCCGGGTGTGGTGGTGGATGCCTGTAATCCCAGCTACTTGGGAGGCTGAGGCAGGAGGATTGCTTGAACCCAGGAGGCGAAGGTTGCAGTGAGCCGAGATCAGGCTACTGCACTCCAGCCTAGGCGACAGAGCGAGATTCCATCTCAAAAAAAAAAAAAAAGAAAAAGAAAAAGAAAAGAATAAAAATAAATGCTAGCTGAAATTATTTCTACTATCTTTTTTTGGTTACTCATGAAAACAGTCTACTTTTAAAAAGCACAGGCTAAAAAAAAAGAGGGGCCAGAGACTATCTGGAATGGTAAAGTATGTCGATGTTTTAACTTCTCTTATTTCTGAAAATGTGTGTCATGTGTTTAGATGAGAACCAGAAAAATGCTTTTCACTGTGCCTGTACTGTTATTCTTTTCATTCCACGGGGTGTTACTTTAGCACTTAACTGAGAAAATGTACACACAGTTATAGAAAGAGCTTGGGGCTCCTCATAGCCCATCAGATTCCACCATTTGATTTGCAGAGTGAAATAGACTATAAACATTTATAAAAGTCACCAGAGCAAAGAAATAAAGTGTCCTAAGGAGCACCAGGAAAGGAATCGACATTTTAGACTGGAAATATGCCCACCAAGCATCTGGGGAGTAAAATGCAAACCACAGTATGTGCCATTTGAAAATATTGTGTTTGTTTTGTTAATCAGCCTTTACACAGGTCTGCAGAACTTCAGACCTTGGTTTTAGTTGATTTCCACTCATGCAGGCCTTATTCATCATAATTTCAAATGTTTCCATCGTTATATATTACCACCTTCCACTATGGCTATGCTGCCTGGTTCTGGGATGTTATACAAGTGAGTTTGCTCCTCCGCTCCTCCAGTGGCTTCCAGGCCAACTTTGCTCATCTCATGTCTAAAGTCATAAAAAGAAATAATGTTGTAAATTGGATAACACTTCCCTATACTGATGCTGGAGTATGGTGGCTACATGCATGAAAAAGAAAAGCTGCAACAAAACAAAAAAAAAAAACAAAAAAATGAAATGCTGTTTTGTTCCTAGTGGGATAAAGCTCCTGTGCTGTGTCAGCCAGCTATGGCGTCACTGCCAATGTGCTGTCAATCACATCCGCAGGGAGAAAGAGCATGCCTGTGTTTATTTGCATGACTTAGTTATTTTTTAAGTCTTCCTAGGTTATTGTAACATGCTGGAAAGGCTGAGAACTGCTAACATAGACTCTCATTATTGTGGAGTACATTTTAATAGCCCTTAGGCTTGACAAAGTATTTTTTCTAGCTGATAATAGGAGAGATATTATTATCCCCAACTTACAGATGGCAAAGCCAAGGCTCAAATTATTTAAAGGCCTATTAGGGCTTAAGATTAATCACTGCTTAAGTATTAGATGAAATAAATGCCTCTGAGGAGAGCACACTTCCTCAACTTTTCCTTCATCTTAAATAAAGGACCCTGGAATCGGATATGCCTAGAATAGGGAAGGACCTCAACTGTAATGAGGAAACTGCAAATCAGAGAGCCAGAGCTTATCTTGTCCATCTTTATGTTCCCTGCATTCCCTCGCCCCATGAACTCAACAAATATTTAATAAATGGAATAAGGTGGCCAAGGTCACACAGCCCCCACACCTGGCTTCCAGTCACCAATGGCACTATACCTGCTCCCCCTGTAGAGGTCATCTCTCCCTGCGTGGCTGTGGGGACCACACCTCCTACCTTGTGTAGGTGAGTCAAGGTTTTAAATGGTCTGTCTCTTTCTTCCCAAAGTACGCTTATTCTGCTTTTCCAGCACGTGCAATGATTTTTTTTTAATTCCAGAACTTTTATTTTTATTCCAGAACTGTCGTAACTGTCCACAACAGAAATAGCTGTCGCTAAGTCAGGATCTAGAGTACATATCACCCTCTCCTTCCATTATGACACTTTTTAAATGTATAAGAAAAGCAAGCTGGCTCATGCCTGTAATCCCAGCACTTTTGGAGGCTGAGGTGAGAGGATTGCTTGAGCCTAGGAGTTTGAGACCAGCCTGGGCAACTTAGCAAGGCCTCATATCTACAAA
The DNA here is from genome assembly GCA_963573385.1 of Cacajao melanocephalus. Lineage (NCBI taxonomy): Eukaryota > Metazoa > Chordata > Mammalia > Primates > Pitheciidae > Cacajao > Cacajao melanocephalus. Next base: position 3,510 of record CAUYLG010051658.1, on the reverse strand, counting down.
AATATCAAAAAATTAGCTGGGCATGATGGTGCATGCCTGTAGTCCTAGCTACTCAGGAGGCTGGCTGGGAGAATAGCTTGAGCCCAGGAGGTTGAGGCTGTAGTGAGCCGAGATTACACCACTGCACACCGGCCTTGGCAACAGAGTGAAACCCTGGCTCTAAAATAAATAAATAAAAGTTTAAAAAGAAAAGTTCATAAATGCTCTTGGTTTTTTGCAGGAATCATTTACTCATTCACACCAGGACTTATTACTGGACCAGTTGCAAAGAGCTATGGCTGGCAATGTCTCTGGGGTTTTCTCATCACTGTCAACTTTCTTTTTTTTTTTTTTTTTTGAGATGGAGTCGCCAGGCTGTGGTGCAGTGGCACGATCTTGGCTCACTGCAACCTCCGCCTCCTGGGTTCAAGGTATTCCCCTGCCTCAGTCTCCCCAGTAGCTGGGATTACAGGCGTGTGCCACCATATCTGGCTAATTTTTTGTATTTTAGTAGAGACAGGGTTTCACCACATTGGCCCTGTCTCAAAAAATTTGTTTAAAAAAACCAAAAAAACCAAAACACTTTCTGAATTGTCAGTATAAAGAGTTATATATTCAGTATAATTTACTAATTGTTATATTTCTACTGAATTCTCATTTTTAGAAAATTAATAATTTGAATATATTACATAATGTCTTTCTGCTTATCTAAGTGTTTAATTAACCAGAAAGTCAAATTTTAGAGTCGTCCTGAAGAATTCATAGTTGCACATGTGGTACTATGTCCCAAATCAGTAATAAATTGAGTGGGAGCAAGAAATGGTATAAAATGAGGGATTCTGGTCATCTCCCTAGAAGACTTATTGTGTGCCGTGGCTTTGTGACAGGTTGTGTGTGTGTGTGTGTGTGTGTGTGTGTGTGAGTTGCTTAAGCTAGGATTCAGGAGATACTAATAAATCAATTCAAAATGACCTTACATCTACTAAATTTTAAAAGTAAGAGCTAAAGCTCATAAATTTCAGGCAAAATGGAGACAAAGTATGTCAGATCTTTTTTTTACAAAACTGATAATGACATTATAAAATTTCGTAATATTTTTTATTTTACTACCACAAAACACCCTTTCCCAACATGAGCTAATGAATCCTAAAACAACTCCTACATCAAGTTGACTATTACGATCTCATTTCCTGCTGGGAGAATGGAAGAAAGAGTGATTAAAAGATATATTTAATTAAGATCCAGGAATTTTTATATGAGTCCACAATTTGAACTAATAATTAAAAAATTAGTTTGCTTAAAAAAGAAGTTGTTGAATAACTTTTCTGACCATTATTTATTTCAGAATGGTCTGGTCACGAAAAAGAATTCTAGCGTTTTTTTGTCTTAATAAAAAACTGTTGTCATGGAAATATTTCAGAGCCCTCCATCCTCTAATTGCCGGTATCAGAACAGTACATAAACAAGCAAATTAACTGAGGCTCAGTGAGGTCTTTTATGGTGGAAGTAAGGTCTAGAACCGGCTATATTACAAGCCTTTCCAACATCCATCTCCCAGGATAAGGAAGAGAGAATAAAAGAACTCTTTTGGAGGCTCAACTGTACTCTCTAACAATGAATTCTTATCCCAACTGGTTAAGTTCTCTCACTCCATCTAAATCAAATACACTAAATCAATGACTGCTTCTTGTGCAGAAGTCTTATCTATTTTGATTGGCAAATAAAAATGAAGTTGTTTACTAGGAATGCCATGGTATGACAGTATTTTCCAGGCAGTTTGGGCCTGGGGTTTTCATTTTATTTAATCAAGTGATGTTGTGAACTTGATAGTGCCATTCATTTCAGTCAGGTTGGGGGACCTGATCAATGCATGATTTTATATTCACAATACAGGAACTCTGTATCAAATCGCATTCCATGAATTTGTTTTCATGCAGTGGTGTGGAAGAGCAATTATAAAATTTAATTCAGAGCAGGAATGTTTTATATCCTGAATGAAGAAGAAATGGGAGATTGGAGGTGCTACCTTAATTTGTGCCCAGATCCATGATTCCTGAACATGCTGCTGTTTTATTTCATTCTGATGTGGTGTTTCTCCCAGCTCCTGCACTCCTTTTGACATATATCTTCTTGCCGAACTGGAAAAAAACTTGAAATGTGAAGAAATGAGTGGGTGTTTTTTGTTTCTGTTTTGGTAGAAATGGAATTTTGCCATATTGTCCAGGCTGGTCTTGAATTCCTGAGCTCAAGGGATCTGCCAGCCTCAGCCTCCCAAAGTGCTGGGATTACAGGCATGAGCCGCCACACCAGGCCTAAGAAATGGGTTTTGTTTTGAGATTTCCACAACCACACTAGAAGTGGCAAACATCCTGGAGTGAGTGTGGAAACTTCAAGACTGGCTTTTGAGACCCCGAGACTAGGAAGTGTATTGCTGCTGCTTGTATTTTCATGCTTGCTTGTGTGGGAAGACAAGATATGAGACAGAAAGATGCACATAGCTGCAGGCACACACATACATGCATACACACATTGCTGGTTTAGAAGGACTTAAGTCTTTGGGAGACCGAGGCCAGAGGATCATTTGAGCCCAGGAGTTTTAAACCAGCTTGGGCAACACAGTGAGACCCTATCTTTACAAAAAATCTTTAAAAAATAAGCCAGGTAAGGTGGTGCACACCTGTGGTCCCAGCTACTTGTGAGGCTAAGGTGATCGCTTGAGCCTGGTAGATGGAGGCTGCAGTGATGTATGATCATGCCACTGCACTACTGCCTAGGCAAGATCATGTTTAAAAAAAAAAAGAAGAGCCCAGGCACGGTGGCTCATGCCTGTAATCCCAGCACTTTGAGAGGCTGAGGCAGGTGGATCACCTGAGGTCGGAAGTTCAAGACCAGCCTGGCCAACACGGTAAAACCCCGTCTCCACTAAAAATACAAAAATTAGCTGGGCATGGTGGCATGTGCCTGTAATCCCAGCTACTTGGGAGGTCAAGGCAGGAGAATCGCTTGAATCCGAGAGAAGGAAGTTGCAGTGAACCAAGATCATGCCATTGCACTTCAGCCTGGAGACTAGAGCAAAACTCTGTCTCAAAAAAAAAAAAAAAAAAAAGAAAAGAAAAGAAAAAAGAAGAAAGCAGGCCTGAAATAACATAGGAGGAGAGAGACCCAAAATGGCCGATTAACAGCCCAGGATTGTAGCTCCCAGTGAAAGCACAGAGAGCGAGTGGGCGCCGCAATTTCAGACGAATTTCTGTGGCCCACAAACTGGGAGATTCCCGGCGGAGGAGCCACACATGTCGCCAGCGAGACTCTTTTGGCTGGCACAGCTGTTTTGCCGGCGCACCGGCGCGGCGCAGCACATCTCAGTGCAGAGCATACGCGACTGGATGCCCTTTGAGTCAGCTCGGCTGCTCCCACCACCGCAAGGAGAACAGCAATTGGAAGCGCTGAGGACTGAGAGTTTCACAGTAAGCACAGCTGAACCCGGGAAGACCAAGCTCTGTGGGGAAGGGGCGTCCGCCAAAGGAAAACTAA
>CAUYLG010051656.1:0-42793 GCA_963573385.1 Cacajao melanocephalus | reverse complement strand
CGAGATTCTTGTTCTATTGCCCAGGCTACAATGCAGTCTAAAAATGGGTATTAAAATCCTCTTTTATGCCAATAGAGCATTATAATTTTAAATGCAGGGTCACTTACAGCTTCACTGAGGCTTTCCCTAGTAATTAATTCCCTATTAACAGGCATTGAGGTTATTTCTTTAGGATGCAACTCCATACACTGCCCTCCAAACTTTGGTACCAATTTTAATTTTCACCAAGAAGTAGGCAGAGCCTGATTCCTCACGCTCTCACCAGCAGTGCCTATTACAAATCTGATTTCCAGTGGAAAGAGAATCACAAACCTGGCATCAGCCTGGGATTAGGAGAGTCAAGGGGTTCCCAAAGTTTATAGGGAATTCTGGGACATAATGGGCAGAGTGCTGGGGAGAGAAAGTGTTGGACCTCTCTCCAAGCTTTCCAGACCAAAAACCTGGAAATATGGAGAAGCAAGTCATGTGGGAATAGCAAATGCAATGTTCAGTGTCAGCCTGGCATATTGAAGAAAGAACCAAGAAGCAAGACAATGCAGTCGGAGCAGAGGGAACAAGGAGCAGAGTTGGCAGGATGGGTCAGATAGGCAGGCCATGCCTGGTTCATGAAAGAACCGCAGGAAGACGAGGGTGGGGGGTAGGACTGGGGCAGGAAGTGGACAGACAGTAGATGGGGTCAGAGAGTAACAGGGACCAGCCTGTGTAGACTTGCATTGGCCACCCTAAGGACTTTGGCTTTCGCTCTGAGTGAGATAGGAGCATTAAAGAGTTTTTTTGTTTTCTGGTTGTTTTGAGACGGAGTCTCGCTCTGTCACCCAGGCTGGAGTGCAGTGGCATAATCTCAGCTCACAGCAACCTTCACCTCCTGGGTTCAAGTGATTTTCCTGCCTCAGCCTCCCTAGTAGCTGGGAATACAGGCATCCACCACCAGACTCAGCTCATTTTTGTATTTTAGTAGAGATGGGGTTTCACCATGTTGGTCAGGCTGGTCTTGAACTCCTGACCTCAAGCAATCCATCCGCCTCAGTTTCCCAAATTACTGGGATTATAGGCATGCGCCACCACGCCCAGCCCATTGGAGAGTTTTGAGCAGAGGAATGATGCAATCTGAGTTTGGTTTTTAACTAAGTCACCCTCGCTTCTGTTCTAGGAGCAAGGGTGGAAACAGGAAGGCTGGGTAAGAGCCTGCTGCTGGAATACCCCAGAGAGAAAGCCGAGGTTCGATTAGAGCGAGAGCTGGGGGTGCTGAGAAGTGGTAAGATTATGGGTACGTTTTGCTGATAGAGACAACAGCCTTTACTAAAGGATTAGATGTAGGGCATGAGAGAAAATGAAGGGACAAGGGTTTTGGCCTGAGCAGTGGAAAAGACGGAGCATGCATTTATTGAGATGAGAAAGAGCAGGTTTAAGGGGGAAGATTAAGAGCTCAGGGTCATTTTTCATTTGAGATGTTTAGTAGGCATCCATATGGAAATATCTAGTAGGAAGCGGAACCCACAAGGGAGGAGTCCGGGGGAGGCATAAGGCTTGGGAGTTGTTAGCATATAGTGGCATTTAAAACTCTGGTTGATGAGATCACCAAGTCAACAGGTGAAGAAAGTAGAAAAGCTCCGAGGACTGAGTCCTGGGCACCACAACATTTAAAGCCAGGGTGAGGTGGAGACACTAATGAAGGTGACTGAGAATGGGTGGTTTTTTAGTGGAATATTAAGGAGATTGGGGTGTCCTGGAAGCCAAGGAGGAAACGTGTTTCAGGAGAACAAAGAGATCGGCTGTGTCAAATCATACTAAAGGATCAAGTAAGATGAGGGCCAAGAATTGGCCTCTGGGTATGGATATGTGGAGGTCCCTGATGATGCTGGTGAGATCAACGTCTCTGAAAGGGCAGAGAGGGTTCAAGGGATGGGGGAGAAAAGGAAACGAAGGAAATGGAGACAATATGTTACACAACTCTTCAATGAGTTCTGATGCAAAGGGAAGCAGAGAAGAGAGAAATTTTGGCATGTTTGCATGATGATGGGAATGATGGAGCAGACACAATTGACGATGGATGCAGGAGAGAAGGGAGATCGGCAAAAGAGCCAGAAGCATTTGAATGTGTGAGAAGGCTGTGCTCCGTTGCACCCATGGTCGCCTTGGCCATAGATGGGAGCACAAACGCTTCACCCACGGGATGGAAAGGAATGGCGGAGTGGCAGGTACAGACGCTGCAAGCTGCTGGCGGGGGCCTAGGGAGTTCGCAGAAAATCTCTTCTGACAGCTTCTGTTTTCTCTGAGAGTGAGCATACAGAGCAGATGCCAGAGTTTGGAGACAGATGAAGAGGCATGAAAGAGGAGAGCAGAGAGGGGACAGAAGAGGGAATAGCCCCACTCACTGAAACTGGAGAACAGTGGGCTCAGGAAACATCCCAAAAAAGTAATTTGCAAAAAGAAGAGCAGAATTGGAAGGGGCGAGGGACAAGAGTGGAATGAAAACTGGTATGTCATTTTTGGATAAGTCAGACAATAAGAGCCACTAGTACGAGCCTTGTAGGTGGAGGGGGATCTCAGCTGATTTGCAGAAAACAGTGAATTTGAGTATTCATCAGGAAATTAATAATAATGTCAAATACTTTACATTAACCAGGTTATTTAATCCTAACAAAACCCAAGTAGCTATTTGTATCGTCATCACCAAGCACAGAATCATTTGCTTTAGATCACACAGATTTAATGGTAGAGCTGGTACTCAATCCTAGCTCTGTCTGACTCCAGCGTCCCCACTTCAACCTGCCAATTAAAAAGCGCTTGAGAAGCTGCAGTCTTGATATCAGCAACTGAGAATTCCGCAGAACTTACTGGCAAGATGAGCTCCATGTAGACAAGGCTGGGGAGTCCACCAGGGCACGCTGCACTCACTTATGAAGACGAGAATAAAAGGATATTGTCTCTTTAGAAACAGCAGACTTTCCTGAAGAAATGTATAAGCCATGAATATAACTGTGCAGGGTCGTAAGAGCACAAAGCCACGCACAGCATTTTCTTAGAGCAAAGCACGTTCATAATTAGAAACATACATTGTGAAGAGTTAGTGTAGGAAAATCCAGAGGAGAAAGTGTGCCCAGGGGCCCATTGTGCATGAAGAGGAACACTGACTACTTCCTGAACTTTGTTTGACATCCAGATTATTGATCTTAAAATTCTACTAAGCTAGCATCATTTTAAACATGAAAATCATTAACATTCCTGACCCAAAATGCATACAAAATACAAATCACAACTGATGGATTTACTAAATTAGGTTTCCGCAAGCACTCAAAAACTGACTACTTAGTCTTCTGAGGTGTTTAAGATCGTAACTTTCATATCAGATTCTCTTAAATACCTTAAATACCCCCAAAATATCACAATTGTATAAAATGTGATTATTACTGTTATGTTAAAACTATTTTAAAAATACTAATGCCCTGACTTAAATTTATTTCTCATTCCTCTCTGTTTTTATCCTTTTACTGACTCTTGTTTTTTGCCCTGTTCTGGGGGGTTACCTCCTAGAATTGTAGTAATTTTACCACCTCTGATATATACCTCCTCTGCCCAAGGCAGTAGCCAATAGCCACATATGGCTATTTAAATTTGAGTTAATTAAATTTAATTTAAAATCCAGTCCCCAGCAGTCACATTTCAAGTGCTCAATAGCTATGTGTATCTGGTAGCTACCATATGGGCAGTACAGATATAGAACATTTCCACCACTGAAGATGGTTCTTTTGAACAGAGCTCATCTATATCTTCTTTGGGCTGTAGTCATCTTATTAGACTCAGAAGAAGAAACAAACACCATTGCAGAGGAGCTAAGTTTGCAAGTTCTGGGATGTCCACCTATTAGCTCTCATTTGAGAAACAGGACCTGGTTGCACCATGCAAGGAGACTCAAACCTGAGCCTCTACTCATTGGCCTGAGCTTCTTATATAATAAAGTTTCACTTATTGCATGAATAGGACTTATTTCACGTAAAATTTGTATTTTTGACATTGGATACCTTTCCCAGATATGATACACTCTTCAAGACTCACAAGCTCAGAATTACCTTATTGACTGTCATTGTGATCTATTGACCCACTCTGTGAGTGGTATTGAAATTTTAGGTAGACTTTGTCAGAGTCTCATTATAATTAGCTAGAACAGCTAGACGAGAGATGGAATCTGTGCAATTATTTCTTCTGTTTCAAAGACTTGATTAATTTATCATCTTAGAACTGACTTTGCCGTACTGTAGATGACCGTTGATGTGGAACGATCGCTGAACTCTTATTTACCTGGGCATGTTCGTTGACCCATGGCTTCAAATAGTCCTTCTTGTTCATGGTACCATTCTTACCTTTTCCAAGATTCTTGGTTTATTCAAATATGTTTGTGTTGGTTCATTCTTGCTTACACATATTAAAACACTAAATGTATTAGCTTTATAACACAACATATATTTTAAAAGCATCTAACCAGGCACCGTGGCTCAAGCCTGTAATCCCAGTACTGCGGAAGGCCACAGCAAGTGTATTGCTTGAGCTCAGGAGTTTGAGACCAGCCTGGGCCACATGGCAAAACCCCATCTCTACAAAAAATTAGTTAGGGTTGGTGGCATGTGCCTGTTATTCAGGCAACTCAGGAGGCTGAAGTGGGAGGATCGCTTGAGTCTGTGAGGTGGAGGTTGCAGTGAGCTGAGATTGCACCACTGCACTGCAGCCTGGGCAACAGAGTGAGACCACATCTCAAAAAACAAAAAGCACCCTAAACTCTAAATATCAAGTCTTCTGCTTGTCTAAAGTAATGAAAGTTGGGCATATTCTATTACATCCAACCCTTCTTTTGTACTACAGTTACTTTTGTACATTTACTTTTATCTTTTGAAAATCATTAGAAACTTATGGACTTCTATTAATTTATTCCAAATAATTACATTTGTAATAATGATATGTATTCTTTATGTTCAGGTGTTATAACTTACTGAATGGGAGTTTCTTGAAGTCTTTCAGCCCAAGCATATTTGAAATTATTTTTGCATCTGGAAAGCAAAGTTTTCCAGAATTATTCTGATTTTTCCTAGTTTTTTAAATAGAGATTGATACTAAAGACCAAAATCTGGGTACTAGATTGCTATTTCTTGATAGGCAAAAGTGTTTTTGCCACTGTTGGGCCACTTTTATTAACAGAGCTTTAAAAGATATTTTTTAAGATGATAAGCTCATGTTGATTTTTTTTCAAATGAACATTTATTTGCTGTACACTCCTAAAATTAGGATGCTTCATTTACCACTAAAACTTACTAACAAAACTGAACAAAACAAATTTAAATAGTCTTTCAGAAGGTCACCTTTCCCATAAGAGCTGTTCAATATAATTTTTAGAAGAAAATAGAATTCTTCTGTTTCTTTCATAGCAGGCTAGGTTATTTGGACCCAGCAGAGCTTTCAAAGTGCTACTTCCTTAAGCTAAGAGTGAACCAAAGGAAACTATTCGTCATGTATTGGATAATTCACTTCACCTAAGTGGTTCAATTTTTTAAAAGCCATATGTTTAATTAAAATAATGCCCTTACACACATGAAAGAAACAAAACCTCTTTGGAGAAAGTCTGAGATGACCAGAAATAAGCCAAAAATGTCTCTCAGGCCAAATCCAACCTATGGCCTGTCTTTGTAAGACACACAACCTAAAAATAGTTTTAATATGTTTAAAGTGTTGTTGGAAGAAGAAGGAAGAGGAAGAGAAGCAGAAAGAAAAGGAGAAGCAACAGAGACTGTATGTGGCCTTCAAAGCCTAAAATGCTTATTATGTGATCCTTACAGAAAACATTTGCCAATCTCTGTACATGCCTTCACCCTAGGTCACTGAGTAATACATAATCATAAATAAACAAGAGCATAAAAAATCAATATGCCATGAGTAAAATCAGCAGATGGCACAGACAACAGAACAAGATCTGCAAATATTTCTGAAACTAGAATTATCAGAAAACTCTAGATAATTAATCTCAATGTTTTTTAAAATAAAAGACAAGTTTATAAGATACAGGAGGAATAGATCTCAAAAACATTGTACTGAGCAAAAGAAGACAAAGACAAGTGGGAATATACTACATTATTCCACTTATATGAAGTTCTAGAAAAGGTAAAACTAATCTGTTGGAATAGAAAAGAGATTAGTGGCTATTTAAGGCCAAGAGTAGAAGGGAATTGAGAAAAAAGGGCACAAGGGATACTTAGGGTAATGAGAAGATTATCTTAATTGTAGTAGTGGTTACATGTGTGTAAATATTTGTCAAAACCTATCAAACTCTATACTTTAATACGTTTCAGTGTATATAAATTCTACTACAATAAAGTTGTTTGAAAATAAGATAACATGATAGTACCAATGAAACATCAGATACCTAGAAATAAATTCAACAAACATGTGCAAGTCCTCCACACTGAAAACTATACATGAGAAAAATTAAAGACAAAAGAATGAGATGGGGGCCAGGCTCAGTGGCTCACACCTGCAATCCCAGCACTTTGGGAGGCCGAGGTGGGTGGATCACGATGACGGGAGTTTGAGACCAGCCTGACCAACTTGGTGAAACCCCGTCTCTACTAAAGTTACAAAATTTAGCCGGGCGTGGTGGTGTGCACCTGTAATCCCAGCTACTCAGGAGGCTGAGGCAGGAGAATTGCTTGAACCCAGGAGGTGGAGGTTGCAGTGAGCTGAGATCGTGCCATTACATACCAGCCTGGGCAACAGAGTAAGATTCTGTCTCAAAAAAAAAAAAAAAAAAAGGATGAGATAGGATATTAAATATTACACAAATTCTTTAAAGCTCCTTCCATTAAGAAGCCAATTCTATTTTTCTAACTTTTGAATCTGAATGGCCTTGTGATTTTCTTTGACAAACAAAATGTGGTGGAAATGATGTTCAGAGTATAGGCTTCAAGAAACCACCTTTGACCTCTTGAAACACTACTCTGAGACTATTATGTTTCAAAAATCAAAAACTGGCCTACACAGGATAAGAGGTCACATGAAGGATAACCAAGGGACCCCAGCTGACAGCCCACACCAATTGTCTGATGTATGAGTGAGGCCATCCTGGACCTTCCAGTCCAGCCAAAACTCTAGCTGAATACAACCACATGAATGTGCCCAAATAAAATCAGCAGAGGAATTGCCCAGCCAACCCACAGAGTCATGAGAAATTATAAATTGTTGTTTTAAGCCACTACATTGTAAGGTAGTTTCTTACACAGAAATAGATGATTTATAGAAGTGATATACTATGTGTATGGATTGAAGACTACATATTTTAAAGATGTCAATTATCACCAAATCAATTCATATTTTTGTTGCAATTCCCCAAAAATACCAGTGGGTTAATTCTGTGACAAGATACTTCTAAAAACTATTTGGAAATGTCAAGGGTCAAAAGTAGCTATGTTATTCTTAAAGAATGTGCTTTATGAGACATCAAGATTTATTATAATAATACAGCAATTATGACAGTGTGTTAATGGTGTGAAATTTAAAAAATAAACAAATTGAATAGAGTCCAGAAATGTGTGTGTGTGTGTGTGTGTGTGTGTGTGTGTGTGTACAACTGGTTAATGATGAAGGTGACACTGCAGAGAATTGGAGAAAGGAAAGCTTTTAAAATAAATAACATGAAGTTAATTGAATACTCACATAGAAAAATAACCAAACTTGATCCCTACCTCATAACCATATACAAATATGAGTCAGGCAGATTGTATATCTAGATGTGAATGGCAACAATAAAGGTTTTAAAAGACAGTATAGTGGGGATCGCTTTACAAAATTGGGGTAGAGAAAAATCTTCATGAATCTTTCACAAAAAAACTAACCATAAAGAAAAAATTATAATTTGATGACATAAATATTAGTAACATCTCCTCATCCCCAAAATATACCATTAAGAAGGCTGGGTGCCATGGCTAACAACTGTAATCCCAGCACTTTGGGAGGATGAGGCAGGTGGATCATTTGAGTCTAGGAGTTTAAGACCAGCCTTGGCAACATGGCAAAGCCCCGTCTCTACCAAAATACAAAAATTAGCTGGGTGTGGTGGCATGCGCCTGTAGTCCCAGCTACTTGGGAGGCTGAGGTGGGAGAATTGCTTAAGCCTGGAAGATAGAGGTTGCAGCAAACCAAGATCATGCCACTGCACTCCAGCCTGGGTGACAGAGTGAGACCCCATCTCAAAAAATTAATTAAATAGACAGATATAGATATAGATATAGATATAGATATAGATACCATTAAGAGAGTGAAAATATAAGCCTCTGAGTGGAGAAAATGCTTGCAACAATATAACTGACAAAGGGCTCATATCCAGAACATCTACAAATCAATAATAAAAATAGAAAAGTGAAATAGAAACAGTAAAATAGAAATACAGACAAAAGAATTAAATAGGCACACCACAAAAGGAGAAAAAGAAATGGGCAGCAGCATATGAGAAGATGCTGCACGTCATTGGTAGTCAGGAAAATGCAAATTAAAACTACAATAATATGCTCCTACATTGCCTACAACCCCACAATACTACACCACCTAGATATAGAACCAACAGAAAGTACTAGGTTGGTGCAAAAGTAATTGTGGTTTTTGCCATTACCTTTAATATATATAACTGCACCAAGAAACATGCATAAAATGTTCCTGGCAGCTTTGCCTAAAACCACCAAAAACTGGAAACAACCTAAATATCCACCAGCAATACAGTGAATAAATACATTAGGGTAGATTCAAACAAAGGAATATTAAGCAGTAATGAAAAATGAATCCACTATGGCTACATAGAACAATATGGAAAATTTCACAAATATAATGTTGAATTTTAAAAAGGTATGCCCAAAAGAATAAATTATTTTCTTCTATATACATATTGAAGTTTTTTAAATAGGCAAAATGAAACTTTAGGATTTAGGAATATGAAGCTGGGTAGCAAAGTTTTAAATAAAAGCAAATACGCAATTACCATAAAAGTCAGGATAATAGTTACCTTTGGGTGAAGGTAAGGAGTAGTATTTAAGAGGAGCTATAGTGGGGGATTTTTGGAGAGGGGAAAAGACTAGCAATTGTTTCGTTTTTGATCAGGCTAGTCATTACACAAATATTTGCTTTGTGATAAGTAACTGAGTTTTATATTTGTATGCACTTTTATGCAAGTGTGTTATATTTCACAGTAAAACTATGTTAAGGAACATAAAATGAAGGGCATCAGACTTTTCACCAGCAAGTCTGGATGATAGAAGACAATAAAGCAATGCCTTCAAAATTCTAAAAAAATTATTTTCAGTCTCAATTGTTACAAATAAACAAGTTATTTATCAAATGTATGGGTAGTATAAAAATATTCTCAGACATACATCGACCAAAAAAATTACCTTCCACATACCCTTTCTAAGAAAGTTTTGAAGATGTGCTTTACTAAGGCAAGAGGTAAACCAAGAAAGAAGCATCAGCTTCCAGAAACAGGGACGTAATCCAAGAATGCAGTGAAAATTTCCAGAGCAGCACCGGAACAGCCAGTCCAGACTGAAGCAGGAGGACAGAGGTTCTAACACCCTAGAAGGGAATTCTCTTGGGAAGCATTTTTTTTTTCCAATGAATCGCTGATATTAGCAATAATTTAGAAAGATAGAGTGAAAGAAAAAGGCCATTTTAAAAATTTAAATTCAGATGGGAAAATGAAAATCATAGTGTACCATTTGGCTATAACAGAACAAGGTCTTTGTCATAATAATGCAAACAGTCTTCATAATGTAAATAATTTGTTGATCTTCAATTCTAGAATCCACCTAGAAGCTAAAGCATGGACATTATGGTTATAGAATAAACATCACTGACCTTGACAATATACAAGTTAAAGTATATCCAGAACGTGGGGCATGCGAGATGGAAGAAGACAGAAGGAAAGAGTACAGACAGACACTAACACCCTCATCTTACAAAGAGGAGAATCAAAAGATACTAGCTACGTTTGAGAAGACAAGAGCTAAAGGCATAGCCTCCCCGGTCTATTCTCTGTTTCCTCCCTTAACTCTGTCTTTCGCCCTCCTCGCATTACGTCCTCCCTGCTCCACTGACTTCCTTCAGTGCCTCAAAACGTCCCACTGCCTCTCTGCTCAAGGTCTGTGCACGCCGTTTCTCTGCCTGGGATGCTCAGTCCTCTTTTTCACTCATTTAGTGATCTTTATCCTCAATCTCACTTCGAGCATCAGCTCCTCAGGGAAGCCTTCCCTTAATCCCCAGACTTAATCACTTTCTCCTAAACACTCAGAGTCTACCACACCTTCTTTGTCATTGGTCAGGTCAGAGTTACTCATCTATGTGTGCATCAGTCATCTTCGCCACAATAATGCCGCATAACAACCACCATCAGACCTAAGTGGCGTACAACAATAAATATTTGTTCTAAGAAGCTGTGGGTTCATTGGATAGTCCTGATCTGAGCAGGGCTTGGTAGGACTCACCTGAGCATATGTAGTCAGCTGCTGATCTTGGCTGAACTCTTTCGCAGGTCTGAGCCCTTGGCTGGAATGATCTGTCTTTCTCCTACAGGATCCCAGAATTGTTCTCAGTGCCAGCTCTCCAGGAGAACAAACAGATGGGCACAAAGCCTCTTGAGATCCAGGCTCAAAACTGGCACACCATCACCTTTGCCACGTTCTGTTGGCCAAAGCAAGCAGAAGCCTAGCCCGGATTCAGGGAGTGGTAAATAGACTTCAGCTGCTTGCCATTGGGAGCATTGCAAAGTCACGTTACCAAGGGTGCGGATACTGGGAAGGAGGAGAGGAACATGGAGGACTGGGTCCATTTTGGCAATCCACCTACCACAGGTTGATTTATTTGATTAATGTCTGTCTCCTCGAGAAGACTATCAAAGCATGATAAGGTCAGGAATCATGTTTTGTTTGTTCACTATTTTATCGTCGATGCCGGCACAAGCATCTGACCTTTAACAGTTACCCGATAATGATTTTAAATCTGTGTCTGATCATTCTAATGTCTGAGCTTCCGTGTTTCCTTTATCTGTTTGCTCCTGATGGATGTCAGTTATATTATCAGGTTTACTCACATGCCTGATTGACTTGGATTTGATATCTGATTTTGTAGTAGAAAAATTGTTTATGTGCATAACTTGAGGTCTCAGATGATCGTATCTTCCACTAGAGAAGATTTATATTTGCTTTTGCCAGGTGCCTGAGGGTCACTAGCCATACAGGACTATCACCATCCAGTGGCAGGAACTGAGAGTTTTCCAGGCCGCCGAGATGACTGGAAGCTGAGCCGCAGTCTGGGTAAGGCCTGATTTAGCTCCCGGATAAAACAGACCATTTTTTTTTTTAACATGTCCAACCTTTCTTGCTGTCCTTAACCAGACAGTTGACCCCTCTATTCCTACAGGTGGAAATTCTCCCTCAATAAATATTCATTAAATGAGATGCTAGATAAATCCAATGGCCTCCATTCTTGGCCTTTTTGCAGTATTTAATATTTTAGGAGGAATGAAAACGTTGCAGTTTTCAAAGATGCCTGCAGCTGTTTCTGCATTCTAGGGGTGGCAGCAAAATTCATCTTTGGGAGAAGACTGCTCTTTTGTTTGGGAAGATGTTTTAATGAGCCTCTTGAGTATGCACAGGTGAGCTGAGAAATTAGTCTGGAGGGAGAGGTTGAAACAATGAAGAGAGACTGCGCTGCTAGAAAATGCCCAGAGGTTGTCTTCCCGAGCACAGAGGTCGTGACAGTGCAAACTAGAGTTTTGCCTTCTTGAGTGGGGGCGATTGGGGATTTGGGACCCCAGGATTCGAGAAAAGCTCTGCAGTAGGGGGGAGCCACAGAGCTCCTGTGAGAGGGCGTGGCTGGTCCTACCCTAGGATCTCTCTGTGTTACACTCAGATCTCTGCTCCTTTGTTATCCTACAGCTGGTGTCTGCGGTACTGAGGGAACTAAGAGATGAGCCTGTGTCCACACTGGGACAGACCCATCAGGCAAATATGACCTTCCTCATGCCATGCCCTCCTCTGGAGCCAGCATGGGCGTGTAGCAGCACTTAATGGAGGAAGGTGGTCCCCACATGCCAGCGCCCAGAGCCGTGGTTCAGAGCTGGCAGCTCCAAACGGCACCCAAGCTGCAAGCATCATCAGCCGTTGACAACTCCTGTCATCCCCCAACTACTCCCCTGATCCTGCCCATTTCACTCCTTATGTCCTTCTTGAATTTTTCCGCTCTTCTCAGCCCTTCAGGTCTCCCCAGGTCTTGCCTAGACAACTGCAGTCACCTTAAACCAGTCTTCAGTTTCTTCTGTTTCTAGTTCATTATTAGAGCTGCCAGGGTGATTTTTTTTTTTTCAAAACATAGATCTGGTTGCAGGCTCTCCTACGCAGAATCCTTCTGTGCCTACAGGGTAAAGTCTCAAATCCGACAGATGGCAGACAAAGCTATCACAATCCAGCTCTAACTTATATGTCAGATCTTTCCCAGCTTAGCTTCCTCCACTCCCACATCATGCGCTCATGGAACATGGTGACACAGAGTAGTGGTGAAGCCCAGGCTCCAGAGAGCCAGGCTGCCAGCGTTCGAATCCCTTCTCTGCTCCTAACAAGCACTGTGATCCTAGGCAAGTGAGCCGATCTCATCTGTACCTAAGATTGTGTGAGGATCAGGTGAGCTGATATGCCTAAACTCTAAGAGCAGAGCCTCATGGTGCCGCATTAGTATTTGCTAGCGTCGTCCTTATTACTGCTATTCCCCCCAATTCCTATTTACTATCACTCTATTCTTTTCCCTCCCAGCCATCCCCACCCCAATGTCCTTCCTATCTCATGTGCCTACAAAATTCCTAGGCATCTTTCAAAGCTTCTGTCACTATGAAGCTATTTCTTTTTCCTTTTATTTGAGATGGAGTGTCGCTCTGTCACCCAGGCTGGGTGCAGTGACGCAATCTCAGCTCACTGCAACCTCTACCTCTCAGGTTCAAGCGATTCTCCAGGCTCAGCCTCCCAAGTAGCTGGGACTACAGGCACCTGCCACCACACCTGGCTAATTTTTGTATTTTAGTAGAGATGGGGTTTCACCATGTTGGCCAGGCTGGTCTCAAATTCCTGACCTCAAGTAATCTGCCTGTCTTGGCCTTGCAAAGTGCTGGAATTACAGGTGCAAGCCACCACGCCCAGCCACTATGAAGCTATTTCTAATCCTCTATGCCCACCTCCTTTCTCTCAAGAACTCTTGGCATCCGCTTCTCATCTGGGATCACAGTTCTCTACTTACATGTCTGTCTCCCATCAAGTTATGGGTTACAAGCAAGCAGGTCCCCCATCTTCCTATCTCTGTTTCCCAAGTGCCTGGCACACAGCAGAAGTGCAATAAATACTTCTACAATAAACGTTAATCTCCCATCCTGGATGCTAGAATCCCCAAAATGGGATCATATCCCAGTCATCTTTGTGTTCCTCAGTTCTTAATCCAGCACTTTGAATTGCATCCTCCCCCTGCTGCCAGCACTCTCCAGTGATCCCTGTAGGAGCCACAGGTCTCCAGCCCGTCTCTGCACAATTCTGATCTTAGACACCGGGTCATGCCTGGTGAGCACCAGAACAGTTAGTGTTTGACCTATCGCTTGCTCTTGCTGTGTGCAAACCCTGATACTGCTTTGTCAATATCTTAAAGCCCTAGGCAGGGAATTCCGAGAGTATTTGCAGGATTGACACAAGGAGAAAATGGGCAACTTTTGACCCCAGTTCCCACAGAATCCCAATATGCATATGATTTACTCAAATAGGGTCTGAGTTAGTGAGAGTCTAGAGAATTTGATGGGGGCATGGAAACAGAGCCAAATGGTCTTTGGCAACAGAACACTTCATTGCAAAGGAAAACATCCACTTAAATAAAAGATAGAACAAAATACCCTGCCAACTTTATGACCTTGAATATTTTTTATTTCATTAGACACTGGAACGACAATACTACGTATGATCGTCTGAAAAGGATGGTCAAAAATATCTATTTCTAACACATTCTTGGGCCTATTGAAACTGAGGACCAAGACAAGCTCAGCAGACATGGAAAATATTCATTCCTTGGTTCTGCCAAATGGCCTGACTGTAATGTTAAATCGACCCCCAGCCGTGAGCTGGTGGAGTGGTCGCTAGCCCACCAGCTCCCCTGAAGATGGTTGATTATGAATGGTGACCAGTGTCCATCTGTGTTTTCTGTCACCTAAGATTCAGAAGACTGAGTACCCTGGCTTTTTTAAAAAACCAATAACCCAACATTTCAAATGTCTTTTACCTGCATAGGAAAGGAGAGACCCAGGGTGTTTTGAAAGTCATTTCTTAAAGAGAAATACCAAGAAAGGCCACAGAAAGGACTAGCTGCTCACAGGCACTGAGAGGAGACAGTGCTTTAGAGCGACCCTCCGACTCCTGGGTCTTGTGCCGGCTGGGGACGGTGTTGTCTGAGCACTGATGCTTAGATGGGCTTTTAGTAAACCAAATCACAAGATCCCAGAGCAGCATGTCCCAGAGCACCGGTGTGCTCATCTCCTGTGGGGATCACTCCTTCCAGTCCCTGGCCTGGCTTCTCAGAGGCTCTGAAAAGTAGGCTTCCTGGCACAGAAGGTGGTCATGGAAAGGTGTCTTCAGCCTGTATTGGGGGGTAGCTTAGGATCCCCTCACACTAAAGCAGCTCGGGTGTCGAGTCTTAGGAGGCTCAGGGGTAAACCCCTCCATCTTTGGCTATTAATCAGGGCCACCAGCAATTGTCTCCACTCCCTTTGTCTTAGAGTGCTGTTCACCTGCCTACACAAAGAGCTTCAGGAAGGGAAGCAGGGTGGCTGGAGGACAGGGTGAGAGGGGGACCTGTTTCTTGTAACTTGTTTTTAACTTCTCAAATTTTGTGCCATCTATAACATATTCAGAGAATACATATAATTATAAAAAGATTACTCATACCCTTGGCCTTATGAGCAGGTTGGAAAAGACACATGTCCCCAGGAAGGGCACAGTCCCAGTGTTTGCCAGAGCCCAGGAAAAAGGCATGTGGACCTCCTAGGATGTCCAATTGCCAGGGCCTTGTAAGCCTGAGGGTGCCATAGCCAGCTCCTGCCTGAGAAGGAAGCTGACACCCAGGAAAGAAGGACACAGAGGAGAGTGTCCTCATGGCAGCACTGGAGCACTTCCATCTCCCTCCCTCCCACTTTCCAAGCACAGAAACCTTTTCTACTCTAAAACTAAATAAATAGAGGTTGGGCTCGGTGGCTCACACCTGTAATCCCAGCACTTTTGGAGGCCGAGGTGGGTGGATCACAAGGTCAGGAGATCGAGACCATCCAGGCCAACAAGGTGAAACCCCATCTCTACTAAAAGTACAAAAATTAGCTAGGCGTGGTGGCATGTGCCTGTAATCCCAGCTACTCGGGAGGCTGAGGCAGAAGAATTGCTTGAACCAGGGAGTCAGAGGTTGCAGTGAGCCAAGATGACACCACTGTACTTCAGCCTGGTGACAGAGTATGACTCCATCTCAAAAAATAAAAATAAAATAAAATAAAATAAATAGAAAGGATTTGTCTGTGTAACAATGCAGCAGAGAACTCCTGAGTCTTATAGAGGGTCATCTGCACAACCTCTTGGGAACTGGCACACAAAAAAAACAGCAAGAGGGCCAGGAGTGGTGGCTCACACCTGTAATCCCAGCACTTTAGGAGGTCGAGGTGGGCAGATCACTTGAGACCAGTTCAAGACCAGCCTCGCCAACATAGTAAAACTTCATCTCTACTAAAAATACAAAAATTACCCTGGCGTGGTGGCACACACCTGTAATCCCAGCTGCTCAGGAGGCTGAGGCAGGAGAATCACTTGAATCCGGGAGGCAGAGGTTGCAGTGAGCCGAGATCGTGCCACTGCACTCCATCCAGCCTGGGCAACACAGCCAAACACTGTCTCAAAAAAAAGGGCAGCAGAAGTGGGTTAGGCATTTTGGGGTCAGAGACATCGAGAACTGAATCCTGGCCTGATCAAATTATTTATTAAACACAGAATTGGGGCAAATGACTGGGCTTTTCAGAACTTTGTTTTTTTCGGATTATAGGCTGGGACTGATAATATTGCCACTGGAATGTAAGTTCCAGGAGGGCAGGGACCTTCCCTGCCTGTCTTGTTTACTGTCTGCGTCTCAGGGCCTGCACAAGGCCTGGTACAGGTAGGGGCTCCTTAAACAGTTTTTCAATGAATGAATGACGAGTGTCTTATAGGGTAGTTGTCAGGATTAAACAAGAAAATGTATGTCAGGTACTTAGAAGAGCAACCAGCCCTTGTTGAACATGAAACAAAGATTGCCTTTTATTGTTGTTATTGATTTTGGTAGAAATTTGTGGAGATTTTTTTTTTTCATTTTTTGAACTTCTTACTGAAGTATGACGTTCATGCATAAAATCACCAAATTATTTAAATTATTTGGCCCAACCCCCACCAACTTCTTGTCCGAGGGCGCTTCAGCTAGGTTATCACTCCTGCAACATCTCGTTCTATTCACGTCCACACTTGCCACCTCAGGCTGATTGGTTCAGTTAGATGGTGGCCAGTTGGCTTCACTTCCCCAAAGGAGAAACCGATGTGGGAGTCTTTGTTCCCTGCAAATACCAGCAACATTTATTGGAGAGGCTGGTAAACGTGCATGTCAATGTAGACACTTCAGCATCACAGAACATGTCTTAGCTCCAGGGCCTTCTGTGTTTTCCAAGTGTTGCCGGCAAAGGCAGCCACCAAGCCTGATGGTTTTCTCATCTCCTCTCATAGATGGGGATCTTGCCTTTCAACGTGATGATGCCAACATCTATTCGAAATAAAACACCAAACAGGGATAAACTAGGCAGTGGTCTTTTGAGTTACTCATTCGTTCCTTCATTGCATGTCTGCTTAGTGTTATCAATGAGTTACATGCTTAGCATAAAGCCATAAACAAATTATAGTCCCTGCCTCAGAAGATTAATTGTTTGTAGGCTAAATAGATACTGAATGAATAATTACAGGTCAGACGAGTGTTGTGAAAAGAGGGGTCTGAAGTTCTTTGTGGGTATGGAAAGGAAGGGCTAACTTAGTGGAGTGAGAGTGAGGGATGAGGGAAGACGGCCTTCTCCATTGTCCAGGTTGTCCAAGCAGAGACAAGAGTGATGGGATCAGGTGAGGCTGCTTTGGGAACCACCTTTATGAGGAGCCTACTGGGCCACTGCTACCCTGCCTTGCTGAGCCACATTTGAGCAGTACCAGGCCAAATGCAGGACGTTCTTGGTGCCTTGAATGTCCCTGAGCTATGCCCGGCAGGCAGTTGGGAGTTCTGACTCTGAAGGGGGAGATAGGACATCACTCACACCCAAAGCTCACTGGGTCTGCCTGCCTCTCACTCGAGGGACTGTTCCTAGTACTGGTTGGCAAAATCGTGCCTGTGATATGTCCCTGTCCTTCCTCTTCTATGTAGAGTCCTCCAGGCTTTGGATTCTGGCATGTAAAAATGCAGCTCCAGATATTCCTGGAAAATGCCTGCTCTCTCCAAAGCCTGCCTTTCTCCACTAGAGTCAGCAAACTTTCTTTCTGTAAAGGACCAGATCGTAAATATTTTAGTCTTTGTGGGCCACATAGTCCCTGTCACAGCTGCCCAGCTCTGCTGTGATAGCATCAAAGCGGCACAGATGGTACCTGAGCACACAAGCATGGCTGTTTCCAATAAAACTTTATTTGCTAAAACACCACAGGGTCTGACTGCATGCCACAGTCTGCCAACCCCTGTTCTAGACTGTTGTCTTCAGGAGAGTTTTAAAGTCTAATTCCACGCTCAGCAATGTGGTCTTTGTTTTAGGAGGTATTCCCCCTCCTTTCCCTGGAGCAGTCTGGCCGTCCAGGCCAGCCTTAAGGGCTGCAAGAGGGCCAAAAGCAAATTACTAAGAAGGGAAAAGACATAAGGATGCTTTTCAAAGCATTATTATGCAACATATTAAAGCCTTAAAAAAAGCATTAATACTTATGGCACATAAAGTGAAATCCTGTCTAACTCTAACTATTAGGATTAAAGTCCGGACAGCTGGGAACTAGTCTCCCCACTTCCATTCATACTTCCGTTAACCTCACTCCCTTGCCAAGGTGACTTTTGACAACACATTTTTGATCATACCACTCTCCAGCTTAAAGTCCTACAATGGCTCCTCATTGCTCTTATGATAAAGAATCTATGGGACAATACAGTTCCTGCCCCACTTCTTTCTTGCCACCAAAGCCCAGTGTGCCTGGCCCAGGAGATGGATCATGGCAGTCTATGCCAATCATGGCAATCCTATGCCAGTGATTGGCCTGGGGGAAGACCTGTGACACAGTTTTGGCCAATAATATGCAAGCAGAGGTCTGCTGGGGATGTTTGGGAAAGTGCTTCTCTGACGAGACAGCACACAAGGAAAAGGTTTCTTCATGGCCCCTTCTTTTCTACTTGGGAAGCAGGAATATAGGGATGGGATGCCTGGAGCTGCAGTGGCACACTCAATGGTACTCCTCCTACACTGTGCCTTAGAGAGAAGGAAATTCATCACGAGTCCCTTGGGACCCTTGACGTCTCATGTGCTCAAGGTATATCCCACACTGAAAAGTTTCTAAGAAAGCCCAGACCAAAGTCAGTTCTTAGTGGTGGAGGGAGCAGGAAGAGGAATAAATAAGATCAGATCTCCCTGCCTCACGCCGATAGGAGCCTTTCTTCCTCTGCTCCTGGTGCACAAGGGATCAATGTTATCCTCCCAAGAGATAAGCTCAATGGATGGTCACCCAAACCTGCCCACTGATGGCAAGTCAAGCCCATGGATAAGCACTTAGAAAACTTCTAGCTGAATTAACGTGCAGAGCTGCAGCAGTACTTGGTTTTATTTGCGCAGCTCAGCACCTAGATAGATTTTCAAGGCCTTGAGCTCTTGTGTATACATGTCACACCGCCAAAGTTGCTATAAACTCATGGGCAATTTGCAGCATATCTTGATCCAGTCTTGGCTTCCAGTGGTTATGCTCCAAGCAGGCACTGCTGGTTCTTGGAATGTGGTCAAAGAACTCAACAATCAAGGACTTCTCCAAATATGTGCATAAAGCTGTGAGAGCTGTGCCTTCTCCCCACCTGTCCCAGCGGTGTGGAGCATTACAATGGGCAAGGGCCAAGGGGAGCTCATTTTTCTTTGCCTTCCTGTGAAGACAGCACTGCTTTCTTCAGACTCACTGTAAAAGGAAGTGTTGGAAGAAACTGTCAATAATCTTGCTATCAAGGAGAAGATGGAATCCAGGTCTTCATGGAGTTCTCTCCCTATGTCCCCTGAGTGCCCCCAAATTCTTTTTTGTTTTTTGAGATTGAGTTTTGCTCTTCTTGCCCAGGCTGGAGTGCAATGGCTTGATCTCAGCTCACTGCAACCTCCGTCTCCCAGGTTCAAGCAATTCTCCTGCCTCAGCCTCCCTAGTAGTTGGGATTACAGGCATGTGCTAATTTTGTATTTAGTAGATTCTGGCTAATTTTGTATTTTTAGTAGAGATGGGGTTTCCCCATGTTGGTCAGGCTGGTCTCGAACTTCTGACCTCGGGTGATCCGCCTGCCTCAGCCTCCCAAAGTGCTGGGATTACAGGTGTGAGCTACCATGCTCGGCCCCAACTTCTTCCTTTCTGTTCTCCAGCCGCCCTATGGGACAGAACACAAGAACACCAACCAAGCTAGGGTCTCTCTTGGGAGAAGAAAAAGCCTAATAAGAAAGAAACACGTAAAAAACAAATCTTTTCAACTCATATTTGTAGGTAACCCAGAATGAGAAAAGCCAAGATTTCTAAGATGGAGTGTCCTCCCACACCAGGAACTTACTATTAAGTAACACTGAGTGGTGACCATGTGTCCAGTCCTGTTCTAAGCACTCTTCACATAATAATTCATCTAATCATCACAACAACCGTTTGAAGTCAATGCGATTATCATCATCATCCCCCTTTTACAGATGTGGAAACAGGCACTGAGAGTTCATGTTACTTGCCCAAGATTACAGTTAGGAAGTGAGAGAGCTCTAATTTGACCCAGCAGTCTGATTCTAGAGCCTTCTGTATAACCTCTTAGGAAAGGAGATAAAACATCCAAGACGGAGTGAGCTTTTTAAAATGTGAATTTGATCATGTCACCCCACCACTTAAAATCCTTTCAATGGCCTCACACTGCTTTTAGGATGGAGGCCAACTTCGCACCCTGCCAGCCTCCCTGGCCTCCCTGCCTTCCACCATGTGGCCTCTGGTCTCAGATGTGCCGCACTCCCTCCCACCATCCAACTTTGGCATTAGCTGTTTCCTCTGCACAAACGCATTTCCCTTTCTCCTCCTCCTTCTCCTTCCTCTCCTCCTTTTTCCTCTTTCTCCTCCCCCTCCTCCTTTTCCTCCTCCTCCAGATCTTCACTCTAGCATCCCTTCCTTAAGCAAGCGTCCCCTGACCCTTGATCCTTGAGCCTTGTCTACCCCATATGCTGTCATGGTCACACCACTGTCCCTGTCAGTGTGCCATCACCCTGGTTCATGGTCATTTGAGTAACCTTCGTTCCTTCTCCACACCAGCACTGCCCAACAGAAATATCATATGAGCCAAACAGGACATCTGACATTTTCAGTAGCCATATTTTAAAAAGTAAAAGAAACAAATGACATTTATTTTCATGATGTATTTTATTTAACGGAATGTATCGAAAATATGGTCATTTCAACTCGGAATCAGTAACAAAATGATTAATAAGATACTTTACCTTCTTTTTATCATCCTAAGCATTCATGCCGTTAGGGTATATGTCAATTCAGACCAGCTATGTTCCAGGTGTCCAGGATACGCATGTGGCTTGTGGCTATGCTATTGAAGAGGACAGGTCTCATCCCATCTCTGGTTTTCAGAAAGGTTAAGTGTGGCCATTTTCCTGGCAATACCACTGAAGTCAAAGCAGTCAGTCTAGTGGCTCTCACAAAGCAGGGATTCCTACCCAATGGGACATTTGGCAACATCTGGAAACAGCTTCGATTGTCTTGATCAGAAAGTGAGAGGGTGGGATCGGCTATTGACATCTACCAGGTAGTGGCCAAAGAAGCTACCAAACATCCTAAAATGCACAGGACATCCCCTCACAATGAAGATCGATTCCACCAAAATGGTCCAGAACTCGATGAGCTCTTGGACTCACACACATGTTCATTTGCTCATTCACTCATTCCCTCCCGCTTCTTGGGGCCTGTTCCTTCTGTCGTCTACACTGTCAGCTGTGCTGGTTAAAGACTAACAGCCTACTTAATGCTGAGCCTGCCTTTATCCATCAGTCCAGCAGATGGGTTCTTCCCAATGGACTGCCAAGCCAGGAGGGGAGAATTCCACATCTGCCTCCTAGAGGGGTGTTGGGGGCCAACTGGCATTCGCCTTGGGTTGGAATCCACCCCCAACAACACACAGACACACCCAGAGGCTGGAGAGTGGGATGTAGTCATTCTTTCCATTGCAAACCATTTCTGAGCATCAGTAAAAATCTTCACTTGAGTTTGTGCAAGGAGAGCAGGTGCACCAGACCATGAACAAGCACATTGTCAGCCTGCCCTCTCTGCCCAGTCGGCCTCAGCAGGAGACAAGCTAGAATATGCATGAGACAGCCCGACTTCCCTAGGGGAGCTTGAAAGTGACTTGCACCCTGCCTGGAGCAGGGAAAACACCCAGGGCTCTGCTCACCTCAACACCCCTTCCCTCCCTCAGCTCTGTGCCAGGGAGGCGGGCGCGACTGACAGCATCACTGAAACACATTTATCCTTTAACGGCCTCCTCATTTTAGGAGATTTAGGGAACACAGCTCGCTTTCTAAAAGGGCCAGAACAACACATTTGTCTGCAGAAAACTGGACTGAGGTTTGAAGGGATTTCCCCAAGCCGTCCTTGCATGCCCTCTAAGCAGCCCTTCACCACCCCATTCCCTTTTGGGGTTATTTCCTTACACAGGCTCTGCCCAGGTCCTGAGAAAACAAAGTGAAGGCTTCTAGTACAGGGCCTGGCCTCTATATAGGAGATTTTATTTTAAAAATAACTTTTTAGTTGGCAGTAACCCAGAGGGAGCCTGAGTTGAACCATCTGGGACCTCTACGAGCTCCCAAACTCCTCACTCTTGGCACATGAGACACGACTTTTGTTCTTTACAGCCTTGTTGAGGTATAATTAACATGCGAACACTGCAGATAATTAAAGCGCACAATCCAGTAAGTTTTGACAAATGTGTACACCTGTGAAACCATCACCACAATCAAGATGGTAAACAAATCCATGGCTCCTAAAGCTTCCCCAAGGCCCTTGGGAGTCCCTCCCTCTCTCCCACCCACAGGCAACCACCCATCTGCTTTTGGTCAGTGATATGGTTTGGCTGCGTTCCCACCCAAATCTCACCCTGAATTGTAGTTCCCATAATTCCCATGTGTCGTAGGAGGGACTCAGTGGGAGGTCACTGAATCATGGGGGCGGGTCTTTCCCATGCTGTTCTCATGACAGTAAATAAGTCTCACAAGACCTGGTGGTTTTAGGCTCCCCTGCACACCTTTATTGACTGCCACCATGTAGGGCATGACTTTGCTCCTCCTTTCCTTCCGCCATGATTGTGAGGCCTCCCCAGTCATCTGGAGCTGTGAGTCAATGCAACCTCTTTCCTTTGCAAATTACCCAGTCTCAAGTATGTCTTCATTAGCAGTGGGAGAACAGACTAATACAGTCAGTATGGGTTGGTTTGCATTTTACATAATTTTACATAAATAAAATCAGAGATCTCATTTTTTGCCTGACTTTTTTCATTCAGCGTAACTATTTTGAGTTTCATCCATATTATTGCATGTTCTCTTTTATTGCTGAGTAGTATTCCATCGTATAGATATACCAAAATGTGTTTATCCATTTACTCAATGGGCTATGACAAATAAAGTGGCTGTGAACTTTCATGTACCAGTCTTTGTGTGGACGTGTGCTTCCATTTCTCTTGGAGAGAAACCTAGGAATGTTTATCTAGAAATGGCTAGAATCATAAGGTAGGTCTAAATTTAACTTTTTAAGGAATTGCTGAACTGTTTCCCAAGGTGGTTGTTCCATTTGATATTCCTACCAGCGGTGTATGAGAGTTCCAGTTGCTTCACATTCTTGCCAGTACTCAGTGTAGTTGGATTGTTTAACTATTCTAGTGGGTATGCAGTATCTCAGTATGGTTTTAATTTGCATTAAGACCATGAGGATTGGCTGGGTGTGGTGGCTCATACCTGTAATCCCAGCACTTTGGGAGGCCAAGGCAGGCAGATCACAAGGTCAGGAGTTAGAGACCAGCCTGGCCAACATGGTGAAACCTCGGTCTCTACTAAAAATACAAAAATTAGCCAGGCGTGGTGGTGCGCGCCTGTAGTCCCAGCTACTTGGGAGGCTGAGGCAGAAGAATTGCTTGAACCCAGGAGACGGAGGTTGCAGTGAGCCAAGATGCACCACTGCACTCCAGCATGGGTGACAGAGTGAGGCTCCATCTCAAAAAAAAAAGACCATGAGGATTGATGTGCTTTCCATGTGCTTATTTGCCATCCATTTATCTTCTTTGTCAAAGTGTCTGCTCAAATCTTTTGCTCATTTTTTTAGCGTGATTATTGTTTTCTTGTTATAGCCTTTTGAAAGCTGTTCATGCATTCTGGACCTAATTCCTTTACCCGCTATGTGATTAGCAAAATATTTTCTCCCATTCTGTGCTTGTGTTCTCATTCTCTTAACAGCATCTTTTGAAGGATAAGAGTTCTTAACTTTTAACTTAAAAAACAATACTCACCTTATTAGGAGGTGGTTTCTCAGATGTTAGGATATATTAGGACTGCTCCACCAGATATTGAGAATGAGTTCTCTCATCCCAAACCAACCTACCCCCTTGCTGAGCAACTCGCATCCAAATACGGCCTCCCAGGAGATTTCTAAGAGAGACCTCTCTGTGCCTCAGTTTCCTCATCTGTAGAATGAAGATAATAATAATACCCACATCATAGGGCTGAGGAAGGAATTAACTTAGTTAATAGAGTTAAAGCCATGTCTAACACTTAGTAAGTGCTATGTAAGTGTTACCTTGGTATTGCTACTTCACACTAAGGATTTCCATGCAAAACAAATATATCACCTTTTTTGTATCCCCCCCAAAGGCCTAACCCCATGCTGGGTTAATACCTGCACAGTCTACTTTGTTTTGTGTTTAATAAGCATTTGATTGTTTCTTATGCCAGTCATGGGCTAAATGTTTACCTCATTTACCCACTGAAACAACCTTAAGAAGAAGGTACAATCGTGGTCCCCATTTTACAGATGAGGAAACTGAAAGCCAGCATGGTTAGGGAGTGGCTACACTAGAATTCAAGCTTAGTTCCTCCGGCCCAAACACATGCTGAAAGCCATCAGTCCACAGTGACTTCCTCTGAGAAGGAGTGTGCCCACGAGTGGTTTGTGCCGCTCCTAGAATCACGTGGGGCTGCTGCCTCTGGGCCCTGCTTCTCCACTCATCTGGGTGTGGAATTACAAACACACCAGAGAACACAAAAAGAAGGAGCAGGGACATCTGCCATGTTCTCCAGGCCTTTTAGAAAACATGGAGTTGTTCCTTTGGCCATATACATGTGACTCTACATAAAATGTGATGTCATAGGCATCAAGGAATAGGCATTGTTAAAAAAGGAATGCCCCACAATGTTACCATGGCAAGACCAGAAAGTCTGCAGTGACACCCAGCATGCTGCTAGCATTATTGTAAATTAAAAAAAAGTTAAGGACAAGAGAATTCATGTGCATATTGAGCATATTAGGTACTAGAAATGCCTGAAGGAAAATGATTAGAAAAAGAAGGAAGACAAAGAACAAGATACCTGCGTTTATGAAGCGCCAGCCTCAGGGAAGCACACTCTGAGAACCAATGGAAAGGGGCCTGGGCTGCTGGGATCTATTCCCTATGACTCCTGTCATAATAGGTGTTAAATAAAAAAGACCTCTGGACTGCAAAAAACGATCAAAGATAAAAAGTGTATTGACCACATCCTCTTTTTTTTTTTTTTTTTTTTTTGAGACTGAGTCTTGCTCTGTGGCCCAGGGTGGAGTGCAGTGGCGCAATCTCAGCTCACTGCAATCTCCACCTCCCATGTTCAAGCGATTCTTCTGCCTCAGCCTCCTGAGTAGCTGGGATTACAGATGCCCACCACCACGCCCAGCGAATTTTTGTATTTTAGTAGAGACAAGGTTTAACCATCTTGGCCAGGCTGGTCTTGAACTCCTAATCTCGTGATCCACTGGCCTCAGCTTCTCAAGGTGCTGGGATTACAGGCATTAGCCACTGCACCTGGCCCGATCACACTCTTTTTGCCAGCACTGGGTCAGGCATTTGGGAGGGATACAAAAATGAATAATATCTAGTCCTTAACCTTGAATAATAATAGCTTATATTTTTACAGCTTTTACTACACATGAGGTTTTGTGTATGTGCTTTACATATATTCACTGATCTATTTCTCAGAGCAGCCCCATGAGAAACAGAGCTACAAGATGGATACCCTCATAATCCCCATTTTATAGATGGAGAGCCATTCAGAACCTTGTCCAAAGTGTCACTGTCAGTAAGGAGTAGAGCCGAGATGTGGTTCCAGGCAGGCAACCTACAGAATCCATACCACTCACTACATGGCCACTCGAGCGCTTGAGCTCAGGGGGAAGGCAGGGAGGGGCATGAACACGCAACTGGACAATGTATTTGGAGGACAACCAGGTGCCCAATGCGTCCTCATAAGCTCAGAGGTATTGACTGAAACAGCTGAGTGACTCTACCCTGGAAAATGTCACCGACACCAGCCCATGTATTCAAGAAATACTCATGAAGCATGCAGGTATGTATGTAACGGGAGAGACACACCACGAGCACATCAGACGGGGATCCTGCTCCCCCATGGAGAAGGCATACCTGGGCTGGGACGCTCAAAGGAGCTGAGTGCCACTGGGAAGTGCAGAGGGATTTAGGACCACATTATTGGGGGGCTAACCTCCTCCTGGCATTGGGGTAAGTTTGCTGGAAGGAGGGACGTTCAGCAGAGAGCTAACTAGGCTATGTGGCAAGGGGGCATTCTAAGCAGGGGAAAGAGAATGAAATCATAATGATGGACACTTCTTGGGCATTCAAGGGCTTAAAAAAAATCCAATGCAACTAGGGTGTAGATAGAAAAGGGGAGAGACATGCCAGATGGAGCCAGATGGCATTCAGGAGCCAGATTTTTGTGGCCCCTGAATCCTGAAGCAATGAGGGAGTAGTAGTGGGGAATGTGAACTGGGGTAAGAAACTGCTATTACAGATCCACTCCGAAATATACAATCATTCAATCACAACGGAAATAGCTCACACATAACAGTCTGAGGCAAGGATTCATTCCTCTTTGGTAAACCGCTCTATCAGTCATCTATTATCCTAATGCCATGTAACAAACAACCATCAAGTTTCGGTGGCACACAGCAATAGCATTTATTGCTCAGGCATCTGGGGTCTGATAGGGCTTGGTTAGATAGCTCTGCTGATCTCCCTGCACCCACTCCCATGCCTTGCTGGATGAAGGCTGATCTGAGCTGAACAACTGGGGTGACTTGGCTCCATCCTGCATCTTTCCATCTCTAGCAGAACAGTCAGGAATGTTCATGTGCAGATGGGAGAGATGCAGCAAACAGACAGAAACACGCAGGATTTTTTGTGACTTGACCTTGGAACTGACACACCATCACTTCCGCCTCATTTTATTGTAGTGGAGTACATACACCAGTGCTTTGGCCAAATGTATTCCAGCTTTATGGGAAGGGCTCCAAGTCCACACGACAGTAGACACAGACACAAGGAGGAGTGAGATGCAGAACCATTTAATGCGCTCTATCTACCATGATCTCCAGCCCAAATATGTTGATTCAGGAACCCTGGTTCCTGCTACCTGAGGAGCCTTGTCATCACAGGAAACCATTCCTTAAAAGGGGAAAATCAAGATGGAGGAGGCACGTGGCCTCTTAAGAGCCTTGAGCTATACAAGTGGCACTCTGCAGATGACAACTAGTCACGTGACCAAGCCTAGCTTCAAGTCCCCAGCCAGATGGCTGCTTTCCAGCCATGACCGTTTAGTTTGGAAGACCGTTTAGAAGGGGAGATCAACTCTGATGGACAATCAGTCATCTCTGCTGCAGGGAGTAACCCACCCTGGTGCTACCCTAAGTTCCTAAAGGACTGAGGATCAGAGTAAGATTTTTCTGCATCACAGCACTGCCCCAGGCAGAAGTGATGACAAACCCTTCATCTTAACCTGAATCACCTGCCAGATGTGTCAGAGAGGCACCAAAAAATAGCATATGTACTCAGGCATTAGTCTACACTAAGTTGCTGCAAAGACGCTTGTTGTTGCAGATTTAATGCAACAGAGAGGGAGAGAAAGAGAGAGAGACTAGATACATTACATTCTCTCTGGACTCCACCTCTCCTCCTGAGGCCACACCCAAGTACCCAGTGGGACATATGTGATGGGATCCCCCTCCCCAGCTTCGGACTCCCCTCTCCCCGCTCCGGGTGAGGCTGCCAGCAGCTCTTGGCACATCCAGCCCATGGGGAGAAGGAATCCCAGCAACCTCTGCCCTGCCTCCCTCTCAGAACGATGCCCCCAGGAATGTGAGCCTCTGGAAAGCCACGGGTCGGCTTGTCAAGCCTGTCTCCAGAAAGCAGAGACATGAAGTGAATGCCAATGATCCCCACACCCACGAAGAGGGGGATGCAATTGTAGAAAATTCTGCTTACAGTTCAGATTCAATATTTGGAAGGGATAATCCTGAAATAAGAGATTGCCTGATTTCTTTCCCAAGCCTGTGAATGGTTCATTAGCTCCTATTTGACATTTGATGGTTCCGTCTGATTGGCTTTATTGTGGAGTTGGACTTTAAGAAGTCCCCAAGACAGAGCAATCAAGTTTCACAATGATCCCCAACTGCAAATTTGAAAACACAAATGGCAGCTGTGCCTTGGACATCAATCCCATGAATGCGGTGGGGGATTTGTATTTCATCCCCACTTAATGAAACTCAATCCTGCTTGGCAAATCGGGGCCCCTGACTCAGCAGTTAGGATCTCCTCTGCAGCTCAGCTTGGGTGCTGCAAACAAAGAGCCCCCCCGGACTTGAGCATCAGCAGAGATGCAGCGCCTCCTGATCTGGGGCAGGGCCACTCAGGCACTGGGGCCCAGGAGGAATGGGAGGTCCCTGAGGAATATAAAATTGAGGCTGTGCCCTATAGAGGATGCAGTCTAACTGTGGAGGTGGGTCCCTTGCACCAAAAACAGAAGTACCAAAAACAGAAGCAATAAAGACAGCAGATGTTCAGTTCCATGGTGGGGGCCCAAGCCTGCAGGAATTCCCCAGAAAGGGAAAGTAGGAAAGGCTGTGGTCTTGGCATCCTGGAAACAGGATGTTTACAGAGGGCAGAAGGAGGCAGCCCAGGCAGGAGATGTCAGCAAAGGCTGGAGGGGTCTGCCTAACAGCTCCCCCACATCCTGGCTGGAGAAGGTGCCCCTTCTGGATTCCCACCACCTCCTGGGCTTCCTCATGTGCCCCGTTGGCATTGTCCTTATCTGTGCATCTGCCACGTGGCACAGTCCTCATCTGTCCTCCTCAACCAGAGACCCTTTGCAGGCAGAGATGATTGTATCCATTTCTGAGCCCTGGTGCCCTACAGGGACTTGGAGCCCAACAAATATTTGATGGCTGAATGGAAAATGGCACCCAACCCTGTTACATGCCCTCAGGTCATGGCTATTCCTGCAGGGAGTGAACTGGCCTCCCAGACCACCATCTGTGCCATTTCTTTGAGATCAGGATTCCAGGAATCCAGGGCCTTCCGTGGGGTAGCGTTCGTGGGAGATGAACACTCAGTTGTTTTCTTTAACGCCTGGAAGGGACATTCCAGGGCTGGAGGGGACGAGGAGACACCTCGTGGAGGATCTCAAAAGTGAGGAGAGCTTTATATCTGCTGACCCCCACACAGGCCGGGTGTGTGGTGCTAGTGACAGCCAGGGCAGCCTGCCCCTCGGAAGCAGGTTCGTAGCCCTCCCTGTGCCCCAGAGTTCGCACTGTTAAAAGTGGAGAGGTTCCATGTCTCCTGGGGCTGTGTGAGGAACCCAGGTATTCACACTTTTGCAGCCTTGAGACCACAGACTCCCAGCAAACACTTGCTGGCCCTACTGTGCCTTCATTCCACCCTCCTCGCTGCTCCATTTCAAGGCAGAGGTGTCATTCACATCTCACAGTGGAGGCCACAGACACTCAGAGACGCGAACAATTTGTCTAAGACCCCACACTCATGGGACCTCAGCTGTGCCTGACTCCAACGCCACAGCAACCAGCCGGCTGCTGGGCAAGACAGGGAGTTGAGGAAGGATGAGCCTGCTGGTGCAGAAGGTGTGGGCTGGGCGCCCTTCGGGTCCTCTGTGAATTCCCAGTTTCCAGGCAGCTGCGCGCAGGCCCGCCTCCCCCAGTCGGCCCCCACCTCTGCACACGGGGACCACTCCTCACCACCTCCTCTGCCAGACCACAGGGCTGCCTGCATCAGATGGGATCCCTGCCTCCATCAGCCCTTCTGCACTGCCCAGCACATGTGACCTCCCTCCCAGCTCACCCACACACCACACACCGTCATATCGGCATGCTCACAGACACACACACAGAGACAGCAAAAAACACTCGCACACGCTCTCATACACTCACACACACATCCACTCCCACAGGCGCTGACACAGGCTCACACACACATGCCCACACTCTCACATACTGATACACAGACACAAAAAGCACCCCATATATACATGGTCCCATATACCAACAAACCATCCTCACACACGCGGGACACACAACATGCTCCCGTACACACACGAGTGCACCCACACGTACACACTCATATACCAATCAGTCTCACATGTGGACACACGCGGACACCTTGGTACACATGTTCCCACGCACATTCTCACAAGTGCTTGGGCATGTATACGCATGATCACACGCAGATACAACTCCCACCCCACCACACACACACATGCCTTTCACATCTGCCGTGTGACCCTGGGCGACGAAGCAGGGTCAGAGCCATGCACCTCTCCTCCTCACAGAACACTCGGTCAGAGCTGGCCTCTGGGGACCTCCTGGTAGTTCTCTCTCTGCTCTTGGCTGCCCCCAAGACCTGACTTCAGTGCAGGTCCCACCTGTGGCCTGAACTTCTTCCTCTGCTCCCCTCAGCCCCACTGCTCACCTCCGCATCTCCTCTCTGCAGACCTCAGGACTCAGGCATCAGCAGGAGCTTTTTGGTAACTACCCTGCACACCACCCCTCCCCGCACCCCAGAGGCACATCGCTGATGGAGACTCTCACAGTCATACTGGTAGGACCCCCAGGCGCAGACATGGGGACAGGGAGGCTCTCCGTTACCCCTCAAAACAGAGCGCAGAGATGTCTGCTGACCCGGTTAACTCTCAAGGTGGTGCCTCAGGGAAATGGATTAGGACTCGTTCCCTGCCTGCAGTCTTCTTGGCCATCACCAGGGGGCAGCCCTGATTCACATTTGTGTTAAATACCTGTTACCCAACCCCAAGCCGGAAAGGTGGTGCACCCTGGAAGAATTCGTATAAACAAACCTGACAGGTGCGCACGAGTGCGCGCTCCCGCGTGCATGCGTGTGTGCGTGCGTGTGTGTGTGTGTGTGTCCGCACACATGCATATGTAACAAGGTCAGCATAACATGGGTAGACTGGGAAAGTGAGTCGAAGGGGGAAGACATGGATTGAATTAGATTTAGTATAGTCACTAATGTTGGAGCAAAATTTGGTTCTGAGTTTCCTGGTGGCCATTGCAAAAATAGAACCACTCATTAGATCACCCACCTCTCCAGAGAAAAACCAAATTCATTTGGAGGGCTTCTAGGAAATCTATCACACTTTGGTTTATACAACTCTCCCTACAGAGTCTTCCAGATCAACTCTTCATGTGTCGATCCTTCTTTAAATTTTTATCTCTCTGTTTTATGCTTTGATTTAAAGTGACAGTTAAGCGCATCGGCTCCACTTTCCATCCACCTATCCTTTCTTGAACCCATTCCGATCAGGTTTTCACCCTCACCACTGTTGGAAATTGGACTTGTCAGGGTCAACAGTGGCTTCCATGTTGCCAAATCCAAGGACAGTTCCCCGCCTTCATTTTACTAGAGCTAACCACATGTGACCAAGTGAGCATGTTCTTGCTCCTGAAGCCCTTTCTTCAATGGGCTTCTAAGACGCAAGTCTCTTTTTTTCTCCATCAACTGTTCCTTCCCCACCATCCACTCCACTGGTTCCTCCTTCTCTGCCTCACCTCCAGGTGTGACAGTACCCTAGAGCTCAGCCCTGGGACCTCTCCTCTTCATCCTGTCACTCTCTCAATCCAGTTTCAGGTCTCTAAGCACCAGCTACACTTGATGACCTCAATATCTCTATCTGTGGCCCACTCCTTTACTCACATGTCAAACAGGCATCTCACACTTAATGTGTCCAGATCCAGCTCTTGATACACTCACCTGACATGTTCATTCCTGTTTCTCATCGCAGTAAATGGCAGTGCCAATTGACTTGGGGCAACCTTTGAGTTGTCCTGGACTGCTCTTTTCCTTCACCCTTTCCATCCACACAAAATCCTGAGGCCTCTGACTTCAGAGAATCTCCAGAATCCAACCCCTTCTCACCATCTCTATTCCCACCTCCCTATCCAAGTCACCACACTACTCTGTGGTAGTGGTCTTGTCTGTTCTGTTAAGTGCTGTACCCCATGCTAGTGCATAACAGGCTATCAGTAAATTATTTTTGATTAAATGATTGAATGCCCTAGGGGCTTCTGTGCCCACAAAACGCAAACAGCATTCTGTTTCTCAGTAAACAACTGATTCCGCAACTATGAAAACAACAATAACGTACATTTTGAACACCCACCACATGCCAACAAGATGCGAGGTGAGGTGATTAAGGCTCAGAGAAACAGGAAATTGCCCAAGGCTAAACATCCAGTGCTTGGTGGAATCAATATTTGAATCATATCCATTTATTCAATTCAGCAAGTATTTGTTGAGCACCAATTATGTGCCGGGTATTGTTCTGGGAGAATGAAACAGGCAAATTCCTTACTCTAATAGAAAGATGTAAGAAATGAGATGCACATATATGACAGGTGCTAGGAGAAAGAAGGGAAGAGAATTAGGAGTGATGGGGAAACCCTCTGAGGGAGGAGGATCAAGAAAGATCTCTGAGGAAGTGGCGTTTGAGCAGAGACCTGAATGAAGAAAGTGGTGAAGAGCAAAGACCTAAAGGTAAATAATCTTGGTGTGTTTGGGAGACCTCAAGGAAGCTAGGGTGGCTGGAACTCAAGAGGGTGAAGGGCAGAGTTTTTGGAGTTGAGGTCAAAGATAAAGATGGGATGCCAAACGGTCCTTGTAGGCAGAAGCCTTCGGATTTTCCTGAGTGAAGTGAAAAACCACTGGTAGGTGTGGGCAGGGGAGAGACGATGATCTGACTCAGAATTTAATAGGATTCCTCTGGCTGCTCTGTGGAGAAAGGCCTGAGCAGGTGCAGGGAGACCTGCACGGATGCTTGTGGTGGTTAATTGCATGTGTCAACTTGGCCAGGCCATCATGCCCAGCTGTTATAAAACACCAGTCTAGATGTTGCTGTGAAAATAACTTTTATGTGATAGACATTCATAATCAGTAGACTTTAAGCAGATGACCCTTCATAAGGGTAGGTGGGCTTCCTATTCAATCATTTGAATGCCTTAAGAATAAAGACTTTGGGAGGCCGAGGAGGGTGGATGCCCTGAGGTCAGCCTGGCCAGCATGGTGAAACCCCATCTCTAATAAAAATACAAAAATTAGCTGGGTGTGGTAGCGAGCTCCTGTAATCCCAGCTACTCGGGAGACTGAGGCAGGAGAATCGCTTGAACCCGGGAGGCGGAGGTTACAGTGAGCTGAGGTCATGCCACTGCACTCCAGCCTAGGCGACAGAGCAAGACTCCATCTCAAAAACAAACAAACAAACAAAAAAGTAAAGGCCTTCTTCAGTTTCCTGAAGAAGGCATTTTTGCCCCAACAACTGCAGCGTAGGAACCCTGTCTAAGTTTGTCACCTGCTGGCCTGCCCTGCAGATTTCAGAGTCAAGCCTGCAATATCAAATCTAAGCTGAATTTCCAGCCTGCCAAACTTCCCTGCAGATTTCAGACTTACCAGCTCAACCATCGTGTGAGCCAGTTCTTTAAAATAAATCGAGGTAGATGATACATAGATAGCTCTATCCAGTAGGATAGATGTACCAAGCATTGTTTTAGGAGAACAAAACAGACAAATTCTTTAATAGAACTTACATTCTAGTGGAGAGAAAGATGTAGAAAATTAGATGCATATATATGACAGGTACTATGAGAAAGCAAGTTAAAAGAATCAGGAGTGATGGGAGAAGCTCTCTGGAGTAGGATTTTTTTCAATGTGATTAACATTTATAATCTGTAGACTTTCTAATAGAAAATACATATCTCTATATAGGATGCGTGTGTGTGTGTGTGTGTGTGTGTGTGTTCGTTCTATTTCTCTGTGTGTGTGGGTGGGTGGGGGTGGGTGGGTGTGTGTATTCTGCTTATCTGGAGAACCCTGCCTGATACAAGGCTATTGCAATAATTTATTCAACTAGTGATGATAGCTTGAACCTTGATAATAGCAGTGGAGATGATGAGATATGATTGGAATCTAGAAATATTTTGAAGGTAGAGCCAACTGGATTTGCTAGTGAATTGAATTTGGCAAATGAAAAAGAGGCATCAAAGATGACTCCCAGATTTTTGACTTGAGCAACTGGGTGAATGGTAATACTATCAACCAGCATGAGAGGCATTGAGGAGGCCAGTAGGTAAATGAGTTTGGGACTTAGAAGAAAGGGCAGGCTAGGGAGTAAACAGGGTGTGGATGGCATTAAAATCCTTGAGATGGGACAGATCACCAAGGGGGTGATTACAGACAGGAAGAAAGAGGTCCAAAGACAGCCGTGGTGCCCTCTGGGCCCTCTTACACCAGTAGGTCAAGAAAAGAAGGAAAAACCAAGGCAGGAAACTGAGAATATGGAGGCAGAAAATGTGGAGAGAGTGTCCCAGGAGCCCAGTGGTAAAAGTACTTTACTCCAAGAAAGGGAGTGATCAGCTATGATGAATGCTCTGGGGAAATGAGCAGTTTGGGGCAGGGAGAGTCCTGGGCTCTGGGCACCAGAGCAGTGGGCACTGAGCAGAGAGGCCAGGGTAGAGAGGGGAGCTGCTCAAATGCACATGGGCAAACTTTCACCCACCCCGCATCTGTGTTTGAGGCTTCCGCACAGGGTGAAGTCCAGGCCCCTGTGACAGTCACCCACATCCACAAAGAAGGAAGTGCCTTGATAATACCACGTCAATACACATGGGCTGGCCGGGCGCAGCGGCGAGTATTTGCGTCTGTGGCCAAGTTGGTTGTGATGGATGGTGGGTTATTCAGAAAGAGATTAGGAGGAGGTGGGTTTGACAAATAAACTTGAGTCATGTTAGGCAGATAAGGAAGTCATACCTGGTTCCTAGGGAAGACTGACACATGATAGGCCCTGGCTGGAGGAGCCACAGGGTGAGGAAAGGAAAGAGACATGGCCAAGGGACCCCCAGACCCTACAGGTGTGTCTCAGTGATGTGGAGGCCAAGGGGGATGAGCTTCCTCTCGTGGAAAGACCATGGATTTAGGTATCAAGCAACCTCATGACAACCTCAAACACTGAAGACTGGCCACATTATTTTCACAAATGAGAAACTGAGATCACAGAGGTCGTCGCTTGTCCAAGGCCATACGATTGGTAAGACCAAGGTCTGGACAGAATGGCACAGCATTGAGTTCAGCCTGGGCAAGTCAGAAAACAGAACTGGTCCCGCTATAGATTCAGAGACAGGGCTTGTCATGGGAGTTCCATACGGAGAGGCAGGGAAACCCCCCTTCACTGCGCTTCCCCCTTAGGCCAAGCACATGCTGGGGAAACGGTAGTTTCAGGGAGAGTCACAGGCTCTCCTGAAACAGGGATTGTTCCGTTTTTCCTTACAACAACCACTATGAGGTCTTTTTTTTATTATTATATTTTCTCTGCTTTACTGATGAAGAAACAGAGGCTCAGAGAAGCTAAGTAATGTACCAAAGATCACACAGCTGGAAAGTGCCGGCATCTTGGTTTGAACCCAGCTCTCCTTATCTCTAAGTCCTCGGTTACTTTTTCTATAACACCACAGGCTGAGCAAGGGCAAGAATTCCAGGTAGAAAATCTGCTCACCCTCGTGGTCTCACAGCGACAACAAACATGGTGCCTCGTCGGGCCTCAGGTTACTCCTCTGTAAAATGCAAACAACCATTACGCCTATCCTTTAGTTTCAATGAGATTATGGCCATAACATAGCTTTGTGCCTAGGACACAGTACTCAAGAAATGAGAGCTATTGTTACCAGATGGTTGTTTTCGTTTTACAGATGAGAGAACATGTAAGAGTCCCTTAGTTTCTATCTACTCTGAAGAGCAAAGGCTGAAGTCTGGATTCAAAGCAATACATAAGAAATTCCGAAGTTCACTTGACCTTCTTCATTTCAGTTTGAGATAAGAAAAAGGAAGATGGGCATTTCAGGCACACGGAATGAGTAGGCAAAGACATGAGATGGGATTAGGTCTGTGCGAACAGGGCTGGTGTGGGGAAGCATGATGACATCAGATTTTTAGCCACTTTAGGGAGTGGCATCTTAAATGCCAAGGTGAGCTATCAGGACTTCAATCCAACATTTAGGATCAACGTTAGGGGAGCCTGCCACATGCCAGAGTCTGCGCCTGGCAGAGCTAAGCCCTGGCACCAGCACTGTTTATAGCTGCCTGGTAGGGCAGTGGTGATATCACCCTTAGAGACTTTGGCCTCTTCTCTCTGACCCAACCTTCAACCCCCGGGCAGCAGGTTATGCATTGCCTAGAAGACAACTGTAAGATTGAGGGGCCAGTATAGATGTGTTACCTGGGAGATAAAGGCAACCTCAGGTGGGCCGGGGCCCTCACTCACAGCAACCTTATGCAAGGGGTTGTATCACGCCCATTGGTTGGAGGAGAAAACTAAGGTTCATTCAGAATTGATGTGACTTATCCTAAATCACACAGCTGCAGTAGAACTAGGATTTGAACTTGGGTCAATCTGCCTCCAGCACGGCTGCTTTTTCCCCCATGCTGGATTAGGCTGTTGGCTTCTGAAAGGCACAGACACGTGAGATGGGTCAAACATGGCCTGGGAGCACCTAGGCATGGGCGGGAGATGGCAGGCAGAGGCAGGTTCAAAACCCAGAGGAGGACTGGTTCAAAGGATGGTTCTTAAATAGAACTGAGGAGAGGGAGGCGGAGAGATGTGGGTCTTGGGGGCATGGGGCCTTGAGAACCCTGAGGTCAGCGGTGTCTGCCCATTTTGCCCTGGGCCAACCTGTCTGTTGCATCCTTCCCTCAGAGAAAAGACCATGGGCTGACCTGGGGCAAGGACACCTGGCTGTAACCCCTGCTCTGCCATTAACTAGCTCCATGACCTCGGGCAAGCCACTTTCCCTCCTGAGCCTCACTTTTCCTGTCTATAAAATGGCCTCCCTATCATCACACCCACAAAGGTGTCTTGAGGCATGAACGATGGTGTGGTCCAAGGCCCCCAGGGAAAGCCTAGCACACAGCAGGCGCTCGGTGTTCAAGCACTGTGTTCCCGTAGGCTCTCGGCTCCTGCCCTCCTCACACCCAACCCCCTTCCTGGGAACCAGCCCCGGCTTGTCAGAAAGCCAGCCAGCTGTCAACCCCACCCCAGTGGGGCTGGGCAGTTAATGAGTGACCAGGACACCGGAGCCTGGTTATAAGGAGCTGCTAGGCAGGGACACAGGTGGGAGCCGGTGGACAGTGGCAGGGGGAGCACAGGGATTGCGATGGGCAGCAGGGCTGTGTCAGGGCTCCTGCCAGGGGTGGCCATGGTCCTCCTGCTGCTGCAGAGCACACAGTCAGTCTACATCCAGGTGAGTCCCTCAGCCAGTGTGCCCCCTGCCTGAAGGGCCCCATGGTGGGAGACCAGGCTGGAGAGGGTGTACTGGGAATTCAGGGGGCACAACGGGGGCATGGGACCCGGGGCTCAGCCCAACACCCATCACAGCCCCAGGACCAAGGCAGCTGGGGAGTGGGAGCAGCCGAACATTGATGGCAGTGATGATGGCGATGACAATACCAAAACTGGTTCAGCACAGCTCCCCTCCAAGGCCCATCCTGGTCACAGAGGTCAGAGTGTGGAACAGGATGTGGCCCCTGCATAGGAGAAGCCCAGAAAGGGATGGAGACACCCTGTTCTGTTCCCATAGCTCTCCATGTTCACCCACATGTGGGTGGAGGGGGACAGGCTCCAGAGCAATTTTCCTGGCAGCTAACCCTTGAGCTTGCATTGCAAGATGAACAGGAGGTCGCCAGGCACAGAGGATAGGGGGACCATTCCAGGCCGAGGGCACAGCATGTGCAAAGGCCTGAGAGAAGACTGTGGGGGTTCAGGTGCCCTTCTAGAGGGCAGGGGAGACTGGCAGGAGTTGTCACAGCTGATGTTGCTGGCCTCGCCCAGCATAGCAGAGAAGTCTGTGGCCCTGGGTGTCACATCCCTGACTCCAGACACGGGCTCCTTGGGAAGAACAAAGTAGGTCCCAGAGAGGGGTGCAGGAGACTCAGCCCCCCAACAGCCCTGGCCTCGGAGACCGGCCTCTTGGGGCTGCCATGACTCTGCCATGCCAGCTCAGGCAGGTGTACCCAGTTGGCAAGTGTGTCCTCGTACCAGGCCCCCATGGGGGATGTCAGATGAGGGAGCTGAGGCTGAGTGGAGAACAGACAGGCAGCCAGTCAGGGGCAGAGGTGGGATTTGAACCAGGGCTTTCCTGTCTCTAATGCCATGCCTTAAACCACCATGCTCCACAGCCTTGCCGCCTCTTCCCATACCTCCCACCCCCAGCAGCTCTTTCCAGTGTGGCCCTGGACTTCCCGTGGAAATGGGGAAGCCTCCAGAGGATCTGCGGGGTGCGGGCAACCCTGGGTGACACGGCAGTCCCTGCCCCTGGCCCAGGTCTTGATCTGCTCCCATCTCCTCACCCCTCTCTTAGTACCAAGGCTTCCGGGTCCAGCTGGAATCCATGAAGACGCTGAGTGACCTGGAGGCAGAGTGGGCAGCCAGCCCCCGCCTGCGGGCCCAGAGCCTGCTGCCCACCGTGTGCCACCACCCGGCTCTGCCCCTGGACCTCCAGCCTGTCTGCACCTCCCGGGAGGCTTCCAGCATCTTCAAGACCTTGAGTAAGTGCCCCGCTCCCCACAGAACCTCGTTCTCTCTCCTTCCATGCCCAGGAGCCTCCTGTGGGTTTTCTAGTAAGCACCCAGTGGCTGAGGATGGGGAGATTAAAGAAACTCAGGCCCGGTCCCCACTGGCTCCCAGGACTCCCCAGTTTGGACACTGAGAGTCAGGCATCCCCTTAGTCCACACCAGGCACAGACCCATCAACGGACAATGGATGCATGGAACAGCGAGGAGAGCTGGCTGGCATCTGCGGTGGGACGGGAGTCTGAAAGGCTTCCAAGAGGGGGTGTCAGCCAAGCTGAAACCTGACGGATGGTGCAGAGCCAGGCAGGAGAATGTAGTAACTAGCTAGCACTTACTTAGCACCTACTGTGTGCTGGGACCTACTGGTCCCGTCGCCTGCATTATCTACTCACAGCGACCCTGTCCATTTAGCAGATGAGAAATCTCAGGCACAGAGTGTGAGCCACTTGCCCAGTTGCTGCTAGGAAAAAGAGCAGCTGGGACTTGAACCCAAGCTCTCACTCTGCCTCTAGAGGTTCCTGTTCCCAATCTGTGCAAGACGCCACCCACTCCCAAGCAGGCTTTTCTGCTGCCTGGCCACAGCGGGCTCAGGTTCAGCTCAGCTGGCCGGTTCTCTCCCTGCCCAGGGACCATCGCTAATGACGACTGTGAGCTGTGTGTGAACATTGCGTGTACTGGCTGCCTCTGAGATGGCCCTGGGTGCCCGGAGCCCGCCGGGGACATCTCAGCCTTCAGCCCACTGCCTTGGCAGCCTCCCATCCCCGTCCATGCTCCAGTGGGGTCCCTGGCTACCATGGTCATCAGCAGCCTCCCAGGGCCTGGACAGCTGGATCTGGTGCAAAGCAATCGGACACGGGGTTGGAGGGGCGGGCCCCTGAGGCAGCCCAGCTCCTGAATAAAGATCCTACAACACATGAGTCCACGTGTCCTTTGTTCATCCCCAGGAGCCGTGGGAGGAACTTCTGGGGAAAGCATGTGGGTTGAGGAGAAAGGTTGGACTAAAAATACCAGGCAGGAATTTCCCTGAAGTTTCCAAGGCCTGGGGAGTTGATGATTAAACCCCATCCCGAATATGAGGGAGCCAAGGCTCAGGGCAGGAATGAGGCATCCAGGATAAGAGCTCAGAAGCCACATAGCCAGCCAGACCTGGCCACCCCCAGGCTGAACTCAAGTCCTCCCCAGCTTCGGAGCAAGAGCAACTGTGCTCCAGACCCAGGAGTGGGGTTGGGGCAGGGAGGAGGTGAGACAGAAGGGGAGAGTGGAGGGAAGAGTCAAGTGCCATGCCCTCCCAAGCCATAATCAGGGCCAACTCTGCCCGGGACCTGCCTGAGAAGATGGGCCCTTGGCCTTCATCCTCACTCCCGAGCTCCCACTTTTCCCAGCTCCACAGGAACCATCTGGCCAGCTCCAGCTAGGAGGCCTTTTCTCCATCTCTCCATCCTGGCAGCCTGAGGACTATTAATAATAATTAATATCCAACAAAGGCCAGGCACAGTGGCTCACACCTGTATTTTGGGAGGCCAAGATAGGAGGATTGCTTGAGGCCATGAGTTCAAGACAAACCTGGGCAACATAGGGAGATCCCATCTCTATAAAAAAAATGAAAATTAGCCAGGAGTGTTGGCACTTGCTTGTAGTCCAGCTACTCGGGAGACTAGGGCAGGAGGATC
The DNA here is from genome assembly GCA_963573385.1 of Cacajao melanocephalus. Classification (NCBI taxonomy): domain Eukaryota; kingdom Metazoa; phylum Chordata; class Mammalia; order Primates; family Pitheciidae; genus Cacajao; species Cacajao melanocephalus. Next base: position 2,578 of record CAUYLG010051656.1, on the reverse strand, counting down.
ACTTGAGTCTAGGAGGTTGAGGCCACAGTGAGCTGTGATCACACGACTGCACTCCAGCCTTGGCAACAGAGCAAGACCCTGTCTTTAAAAATGATTATAATTATAGATTGGGTGCGGTGGCTCATGCCTGTAATCTCAGCACTTTGGGAGGCCAAGGTGGGAGGATCACCTGAGGTCAGGAGTTTGAGACCAATCTGGCCAATATGGTAAAACCCCGTCTCTACTAAATACAAAAATTAGCCAGACATGTAATCCCAGCTACTCGGGAGGCTGAGGCAAGAGAATCACTTGAACCCAGTTGCCAGAGGTTGCAGTAAGCTGAGATCGCACCACTGCACTCCAGCCTGGGTGACAAGAGTAAGACTCGTAATCAAAAATGGTAATAATAATAATTAGTATAATTATAATAGCCAATGTTCATTGAGCGTTCGGTCTATCCCGGGCACCATCCTAATCACGTGGCACTCATAGTAACTCATGGAGTCCTCACAACAGACCAATGAAGTAGAAACTGTTATTATCACCACATCCAGGCTAAGAAGAGTCAGGTACAGAGCGACAACTAAGCCTAGATCATAGACCGAGCAAAGTGATGAGACAGAGCCCTTCCCAGGACATCTGGGCTGGAGTGCACGCTCTGACCACCATATTACTACCTTGCTCCAGCTGCAGATGCCCGATGGGGGCCCAGTGCAGCCTCCACACCCTTGAAGTCATCCTCAGTGCCTTTATTCAGCCTGGGGGGGTCCACAGTGGGAACTCCTGGGAGCAGGGCCTTTCCAGAGTGGGCTCCCGCAAAGCCTTGGTCCTGTGGAGCCAGGGAAGAGGAAAGCCAAAGGCCAAGGGGTTGTGTCATCTGAACTCAGCTCCAGAAGACCAGGGTGCATGCCCTAGATAGCTGCTTAGTTCTGCTCATGAGGCTACAGTTTCCTCCTTGCCCTCACCCCACAGGCAAGTCTGGTGGAGGGCCTTTGCAATGCCTGCTGCAGCTCTCTGGGCCCCCACTTCTCACCCTTCCATCCTCACTCACTGGGGCCTTTACCACACTACCCTTGGGCCAGGCCAGAGCTTCCTTCCTGGTCCTGCATCCTGTGGGCCCTCCAGACAGCAAAGAGAACTGCCACTGACTGAGTCCCTACCACGTGCCAGCCACACAGCCACGCTGCTGCCCAGGAGCAGGAATGACAGCGACACTGACAAGCTGCTCGCTGTAGGTCTGGCAGAGTTTTTCTTTTCCTTCTCCTTTATTTGTTTACCATCTCTCCATTTCCTCTCCACCCCCAGCCCCGGGTAACCACTATTCTACTCTACTTCTATGAGTTCAACTTTTTTAGATTCCACATTTAAGTGAGATCATGTAGTATTTGTCTTTCTGTGCCTGGGTTATTTCACTTAGCGTCATGTCCCCCAGTTTCATCCACTTTGTCACAGAGGACAGGATTTTTTTTTAAGGCTGAATAGTATTCCATTGTGTGTATATATATCACATTTCCTTTATCCATTCATTTGCTGATGGACACTTAGGTTGACTCTGTAGCTTGACTATTGTGAGTCATGGTGAAATAAACATGACAGGGTAGATATTTCTTTGACATTCTGATTTCATTGTTTTGGCTATATGTCCAGAAGTGGGATTGCTGGATTGTATGGTATTTCTATTTTTGCTTTTTTGAGGAATATTCATACTGTTTTCCATAATGGCTATGCTAAATTATATTCCCACCAACAGCGTGTAACGGTTCCATTTTCTCCACATTTTTGCCAACAGTTGTTATCTTTCCTTTTTGCTAGTGTTAGTTTGTTTATTCCAGATGGGATTTTGCTATGTTGCCCCAGTTGGTCTATAACTCCCAGGTTCAAGTGATCCTCCCATCTCAGCCTCTCAGGTAGCTAGGATTACATACAGGTGGGTGCCACCATGCCCAGCAAGCATCTTTTTTTTTTTTTGACAAAAGTCCTTCTTACAGATGTGAGGTGTTATCTTGTCATGATTTTAATTTGCATTTCCCTGTTGATTGGTGATGCTGAGCACCTTCTCATATACCTCCTGGCCTTTTGTATGTCTTCTTTTGAAAAATGTCACCAGGCGCGGTGGCTCACACCTGTAATCCCAGCATTTTGGGAGGCCGAGGCAGGTGGATCACCTGAGGTCAGGAGTTCTGGACCAGCTTGACCAACATGGTGAAATCCCATCTCTACTAAAAATACAAAACTTAGCCAAGCATGGTGGTGCATGCCGGTAATCCCAGCTACGCAGGAGGCTGAGGCAGGAGAATCCATTGAACCCAGGAAGGGGAGGTTGCAGTGAGCCAAGATCCTGCCGTTGCACTCCAGTCTGGGTGACAGAAGGAGACTCTGTCTCAAAAAAAAAAGAAAAGAAAAGAAAAATGTCTATTCAGGTCCTTTGCCTGTTTTTATTTTTTTATTTTTTTTTTTTTGATTTTTCTCCAAATTCCTGGTTTAATAAGGACTTGTTTATTATGAAGAAAAAAGGTCCCAAACATCAGGCTGTTCACAAAAATAACCCACAGTATCAACTTTAGAAAACAAATCTTAAAGACTATAACACTAATTATTT